>RJWT010017565.1:0-19270 GCA_004365215.1 Cuniculus paca | reverse complement strand
GGGTTGTCTAAATGCAGCACCATGCCAATTTAATTCAGCTGGTGCCAAGTTGACCACTAGTTTTTAATCCATAACAGAGGTGATACTTATTTATATGCTGTACACATATCTCTTATATAATAGGCATCATACTGATATATGAATATATATAACATAAGAGTAGCACTTTTTGTAACTTAATCTCCACTTGCTTCTTTGTATATATCTATATGCTAAAAATGTTTATTCTGATACTACCAGTCCAATCCAAACCCAGGATTAGTTTTAACATCCCATTTTAATATTTGTAGTTCTCTCCTGTCATAGTGAGAAAATCAGTTCTGATTTTTCCCAATATATTTACCACTGGATAGTGTAAAAATATTAGATATAACTGCTGCATTGCTGATTCATAAATAAAAAATCTTAACATGGTTTCTGTATTTATTGACAGATTGTTTGTTTTTGTTTTTGTTCACTAGTTTTTTTAGGGAAAATACTGAATTCCAATTGGACTTGGTTTATTATTTGTTTTGTTTTTCTTTAGGGCTGATGCTATGGTTTTGATCTAGAATGTTCCCCCAGAAAGTTCATATATTTAGTTGTGAGGTTTTTAGAAGGTGATTGGATAATGAAGGCATGATACTCATCAGTGAATTTATTTGCTGATTAACCCATAGTGCTATTAAAAGTGCTATTAGAAGTTGAGGCTTGGTTGGAAGAGGAAGTTCACAGGGAGCATGGCCTCAAAGGTTGTATCTTCCTACCCCAAACCTTCCTCCAATCTGTATTTCCTGGCCATGATGATGTGAGCAGTTTTCCTCCTGCAGGTCCTTCCCCGAGAGTGTACCTACCTCAGGGTTGCCAACTATGGATGGAACACATGAGCCAATAAACCTCGCTTTTGAAGTGTTGAGTCGTGGATATGTTTTTCACAAAGACAAAAATATAACCAAAACAAGCTATTACATTAATTATTTGAGAAACAGTTGTTTTTGTTTTCATGTTTTTAATTTGTTTTTGAGAATGTAAACATTAAAATGATTTTATGAAATAAATGTATGCTAAAGTGTTTATTCAGAAAATTGTACCTCTTTACTTCTTCTCACTCATTCTTGTCCTATTAACTTCTTCAGTTTGAAATTCGTCTCTATAAATAATCACATTAATTTGTCTTATTCCAAGATTGAATAAGAAATAACACAATAGTCTTAAAATTACTGCATCAGTATTTAAGACATCCACAGAATAAAATAAAACTTTCTATACTTCAACCAATATGAACAAGGAATCCTTCCGTGCTTCTCTTGGTTTCTTTTCTCTCATTGCTGAGACAAAATACCTGACACCCAAAATGAAGGAAGGAGAGGTTTATTTAGCTTACAGTTTTGGGGGTTTCAGACCATACTTAGCTGGCTCCAAGGCAGGGTGGCGTGTCTGAGGGGCAGCCGTTCATGGCGGCTGCAACTGGCAAGAGTGAACCACGCACAAGAGAAAAACACACCCCCGTTCCAATCTTACTTTGTATGTTGGTTTCACCCCTGGGCAGGTGCAGGACTCACACCATCCTGGTCCCCCAAAGACTCATGTACATCCCTTATACAAAAGACATTTAGTCCATCTCCATTAGTTGCCAGAGTCCTACCAGTTTCAGCATTACTGAAAAGTCCAAGTCCCAAGTCTCCTCTGAGATCTAAGGCAAACTCTTAGCTGAAAGCCCCTTTACAAATGAAAAGAAAGTTAAAAACTTCCAACATGCAATGGCATAAGATAGACATTACCATTCCAAAAGTTACAAACAGGGGAATACAAAGCTTTGGAACCAAAGTAAGTCCAAAATCCAGCAGGGCAAATGTTAAGTCCTGTAGTTGCTTGTCCATCATCTGAGGCAATCTGTGGCAAATTGTGAGCTCCAAAGGGCTTCTATGGCTCCACCCCCACATGGGGTTTTAACTCCCATAGCTTCTCTCTTAGGCCCACTCTGGTTAATCTTTGCAGCTTTCCTTAGATGATCCATGCTCCTGGCTTTTTCAAACTTCTGGGGTCTCCACTCTGGCTTCACATTCACAGCTTCACATATTGTCCTCTCAGGGGTGCACTGCTTGGCCTCCAAGGCCCTCTGAAATTGGGGTGGAAACCTTTTTAACCTCAGAATGTGTGCATTCTCCATGCATCTAAAACCAGCGCCACATGAATCCTGTCAAGGTCTGCTGCTGACTGGAGCAGTAACCAGGCTTTCCTCTTTCTTGGCCACAGAGGTCAAGTGCCTGGATTGCTGGGCACTCAGAACCTGATTGTGAGGAATAGATTCTCTATGTTGCCACCATTTTGGGACCTTGTGTGACCTCTGTCACCATTCTGGAATGTGGCACTCTGCAGTTTTCTCACACTGGGGAAAGTCATTTACTTTTGTATCTTTGAGGCTATAAAGGGTAGAGACCCGCTGCCTCTTCCTGTGATGCCTGTAGGCCATCTTTTGTATTTCTTTGTTCCTTCTCAGCAATTGAGGGTTCGACTCTATCTATACAGTCTACAGCTTTACTGGAGCTTCCTTTTTGGCCAAACTCACAACCTTTTAAATCACCGTGCTGGGCTCTTTGCTCTTGATTTCCAACATAAATCTGGTTAAAAGCCCCCAACAATAGCCATGTGACAGCCTCCACATTTGACTGCCTTGAAATTTCTTTTGCCAGAGAAATCAGTCCATTGCCCTTAATCTCAGTCTCAGGCAAAATCTCTGGACATGAGCAGAATGCAGACAAACTTTCTGCCAAGGCATAGCACACATCATGAGGAGTCCAACAACCAATACTGTCCTTCCAGCAGAAACCCCCTGAGCCTGGTCTTTACCAGCAGGCTTTTTATCCACCTTCTGGTCTACTGAGCTCTAACAAAAATCTCCCCTACACAACAGCCTAAGCCATTCCAGGGCTTCTCTTTCAGGCATCATCTCTGAACCATTCCAAACTCTTCCCACAAGCCATTTCTAAAAGCTCTTGAACCACATGGTCAGGTACAGTCACAGCAACAACCCCACTCCTGGTACCAAATTCTGTCTTGGTTACTTTTTTCTCGTTGCTGAGACAAAGTACTTGACACCCAAAATGAAGGAAGGAGAGGTTTATTTCTTACAGTTATGGGGGTTTCAGTCCATACTTAGCTGGCTCCAAGGCAGGGTGGCATGGCAGAGGGGCAGCCATTCATGGTGGCTGCAAGCAGCAAGAGTGAACTGTGCACAAGAGAAAAACATGCCCTCATTCCGACCTTACGTTGTATGTTGGCTCCACCCCTGGTTGGGTGCAGGACTCACACTGCCAATCCCAGCACTACACAACGAATTAATCATAAACGTTAGACTCAGTGGCTTCCATGACTGCATGAGGCTTGTCTATATACAAACCCTAACAATGCTCCATAGAATTCAAATCTAATGACCAAATGAGAAAGAAATAACAGAAAAAAATTAAAACTGATTCTGCAATCATAAAAATAATACTTTCAATCAAGAATTAGATGTAACTAGTGAGTAAATCTTGGTGACAAACACTATATGTAAATTTACAAAATCTTGTACAAGGGCATTTATTAATCATATTTGAAAAATGTTAACTAATCTGGGACTTAGGTCACTCTATATTTCTTGATTTTGGTAGTTTGTAATATGTGTCCTAGAAAACATAAGTAGAGTAAAATAAAAGGTCAGTGTAATTGCAAATTATATGCCAGTGGTTGGAGAAAAAATTAGCCACTCTAGCTGTATGAATGCAGCATAAATACACACAGACACACACACCAACACATAGGGTAAAATGTTAATTTTGGGAATTTGAGTGAAAGCTATACAAAACTTTTTCTGTACATTTTCCAAAACTTTTTGGTAAATCAAGAATTACTTCTAAGTAAAAGATTTTAAGAAACAAAATTAGTGACTGACATGGTATAGACTGACTACAATTTAAGAATGAGTCTGAAAAAAATCGAAAAGCACATAAAAATAATTGAGTGTATAATTCTAAATTTTCTGCTTCTACTCATATATGATTTATTCAGTGATCTATTTAGCTCTTTTAAATTACCTTAAACACTTCACTCACAAAATTTTATTTTATTACTTATTCTTTAGAACCATGCATACTTCAATTTTCTTCTGCATGAGAATATGTCATTTCTACACTTCTTTAATTCTTTAGCAAAAATTCAGAAGTGACCTTCATGTGGTTTGCATATACCTATTATTTTTCTCTCTTTCTGTTTTCAAATTTACCTTTTTATTTCTTATTTATTTATTTATTTATTTGTGGCACCAGGGATCAAACTCATGACCTCAAGCTTTCCAGGCAGGCACTTATGCCACTTAACTAAATCCCTGGCCCTTGTCTTTTTAAGACACAGTCTTATTATACCATTCAGTCTGGCCTTGAGCTCACTTTGTAGCCCAGGCTGATCTCAAACTTGCAATGATCCTCCTATCTCAACCTCCTAAGTGCTAGGATTACAGATGTGCGCCACCAGGCCCTGCCTATATTTTCTAATTTAATGTTTTATTAGCTTCAGTTGGAGATAGGCTGATCTAGGATCATTTTATCAAAATAAATGAAATATTACAATGTTATAAGTAGATCATAGAATGAATTTCTTGTCGTTTGTGATTCTAAGACACTGTTCATTCACATTGAAACTAAACTACAGGTCATTGCACTAAAAAGTTACCTTATCACATATTTTTCTTAGCTAACTGTGACAAATAAAAAAGAAGAATATGATCATTTTGTGTATGATCATTGCCTCTGTTTTTCTGTATGTATGAATATGTGCATTAAATGTGATTTCAGTTTCTCGAGAAAATTGTTTCAAAAAGTATTGGGAGTGGACACTTAGTACTGTGTCACTGATTTAGGTCCTTTACCCTTTTTAGATTTAATCTTAATTTTTAAGAGGCAATCTCATAATTTATGGGGCAAATTAAAAATACAAAAGCATTTGTTTCTTCTTTCCTGAAGAGATACTTTGACTTACTTATGTTTAGGAGTTTTAAGTGGCTCTGCCAGTTCACAATACACACGGCTTGCTATTTTTAGTTTTTAGGTTGAAACTTCATATATCATAATAGATTGGAATTATTATTATAATCTTTTCTTTCTTAATTTGATAATTTATCTAACTATTATTTTTAAATATTGATAATTCAATACAATGAACTTCGTGCCTAATGTATAATACATTTTATGCATATAAAGTGATACTTATTTTAAGAAATATTTAAAGATAAAACAACTGCAGCAATAAAACTATGTTGCATGATATAATAAAAATCATGTGCACCAATTATTGCTGGGAATCAAAGATAGGGGTTCTGCTTTACAGAGGCAGAAGATGGTTTTGCTACATAAGTGATAGAGAATTCTCTAAATGACAAATGGTTGTCTCCATCATGTCACTTAATTTTTACATTATTTTAATTTCCAAGAAAGTTCATGTGGTTTTAGTGCTTCACGGTTGAAAAGGATCTAGGTGCTAAACCAATAAGATGTAAAGGTTAACCAAGAATTTAAAACTGTGAAAAATTAGAAATATAGCAAGAGAATATAAAAGAATATTTATGCTCTTGGAAACCTGTTCGGAACCCCTCTTTCCTCCCAGGAGCTATTTCTATTACCCATTTCTGTTTCCCAATAAATTTCCCTACTCTTAAAAAAACAAAGGAGTATTTATAATTTCCTGTAACCCTGCTGTGAAATTTTTTCCTGAACTATCAACATAATGAGTTTTAGAATTTGCACAGAATTATTGCTTTATTTAGTCAATTCAAATGCCTAAATTCTCTTAGTAGTTTTTATTCATTGGAACTATGAGAGCTATCTAGCACAATTTAAAGTCTAGTTAAACAATTTACATTTCATCCTGTGACTTCTAATTGGCATACAAATTAAATATTCCCCTCTAAAAAGTGAAATATCAGAATTCATTTCTTCTTAAGTCATTTTTTTTCAGATGTGATACCACTGGATAGATAGATGATAAGACTTTCTTACATTCTCTTGGTGAAAAAAAACCATAAGTTGCTATCACATTATCATTTAGTATATAAATTGCTATGCTTTAGAAGCAAATTAATAAAAACATTAAAATCCATTAAAGAATATATTTACATTTAACCTTATATAATACAAATACATAAATTACTGCCTTTTTCATAATTTTTAACAAACATTCTTTCATTTATTTTTCTTAGTTTAAAAATATTGTGCAATCCTTGGGACAATTCTTTTATACATAAACTGTGAAGTAGATTCAATTGTAGAAAGTTTATTGGTAAGCATACTTGACTACATTTACAAAGAAATATAAATGCCAAGTTATGCCATATAAAAGAGTTGAATGTCCAAGAAGTTACAAGTAAATACGGAGTAATTATTTATATTTATTTTTCAATGGGGTACTCTGGAGCTGGTATGGATTTTCATAGAGACTTGATCGAATCAAAGAAAATATTTTATACTGTCCTATGGATAAATCATTAAATGATTGACAACAATAAGGAAGGGTGTAATTTTGGATTGCCAAAGACAATGTATGAGGAACAACTCAGACATAAGTAAGTGGCAGGCAAGTGGAATGTTTCATGAATGCCTCCACATTAACTGAACACTTTCTCTTAATGAAAATATCTGGGTATTGACCATAGTTACCTTAGAGTTACCAAATTTATGATTAGAATTTTTTAAAGTCCTATTTCTTATTTACCCCTAAATTGGGTCATTTTAAATATGAGAATAGTATAAGTTAGATATCATAAAATAAGACACTATGCCTGTTGATGTTTTTAACCTTGTTCTTTCACCTTGACACAATAACAAAATTAGGACACATAAAGGAAGTGAGAGCAAAAGCTTAAGAGGACTTCAGTGAAGTATGTGATTTATTTTATTTTCATTCTTAAGATCTTGTTGTGTCTCCAGTTTCAGTTATGCTCCCCACTCCAAGATAGCAAAACAAGAATATAAATCTGTAATATATGAGTTAAAGCTAGTATTTCTTTTATACCACTGGGGATCCCAAAAAGTCTTTCTATAAACATTAAAATAGAAGAAGCACTTACTGTAGAACCATCCTGCCTCTTCCTGTGTACATGGCATTATTCTGTCTCTTCTGTGGCACCGTTTCTTGCCCATCATATTTTCATTTATCTTTTATTCATCTGTCTTTTAGATATGAGGTTCAGAATTACAAGAAATGTGTCTGTATCATACCTTGACTGAGTTTTCTCTCCTTTGAGAATACACCTACATCTTCTTTCATTGTTCCTCTTTGTTTCAGAAGAGGCATTCTTACTTTCCTGAATAACTAAAATAGTCATTCCTTTCTTCTACTGTGTCCTTTTGCATTTTTCCTCAGCAATTCTGCCTGCTACATTAGTTATCTTTCTATTGTTATTAAAAAAAAACTGAGAAAAAAAACTTACTTCATTGTTGGATTCCAGTTCAAGGTCACAGGCCTTGCTGCTTTCTTCAAGTGGAGGCAGACACACCATGACCAGAGCACATGGAAAAAAACCTACTAAACTCACAGCAGCAACAAAGCAAAAAGAGAGGAAGAGATCCAAGCCCACATATGGCCTTCAAAAGCTCCCATTACCTAATGTTGTTCAACTAAGCTCCACTCAAGGTAATTCTACCACCTCCCAATAGCACTATGGACTGGGGACAGAGCCTATAACACATGGGTCTTTGGAGAGAACATTTCAGATGCAAATTATAAAATTCTGTCCCTGGTTCCCAGAAGTTCATGTACATCTCACACTGCAAAATGCATTCAATCCATCTCTGTGGGTCCCCACTTTCTTTAATGATGTAATAATGCTCAGTATTCCAAATCCAAAGTTTCTTTCTGGACTCGGCAACTCTGAGCAATGAACAAACATGTTTAAGGCAGTTATATCCTTCCAAGATAAAATGGTAGAGTGTAAAATCTCTTATCCACAGAGAGAAATAGGGATATATGAAAAAGGAAAGGACCAAAGCAAGACCAAGACACAGAAGGACAAATAGCAAATTCTATGGTTTGTCCCATGCCAAGCATCTGGACCAGGTAAGTGATTTGTACCTCTAACCCTGACCACAGGGCCTTATTGGCTGCAACCTACAACATGAGCACTCTCCTGGGCTGGCTGTGTTCATTGCCTGCAACTTTCCTATGCAAGTTTTCCACATTTCTGGCATCTTTAAGTTTCAGAAGTCTCTATCGAAGTTTCATCTTTATTCTCACTGCTTCTACAGCACCCTTCCTAGAGCTGAATGCATACATTGAGAACCTGTCATATACTACATGACCTCAAATACTTTCCTTTAAAGTGTTAGTGGAAGCCTCCATGATCCTATAACTCTTGTACATATTCTGTGTTCCTCAAAAACAGACAATAACAGTATAACAAGGTCAATGCCAGTGATCGCTTCCACTGGGGTGACCTGTTCCAAGACTTCCATGAACTCTTAGGATAGTAACATCTGTTAGCTTTGATGGTCAAACATGAAAAGAAATCCCAGGGAAACAGTTCTTCAAGGGACTTTATATGGGCATAGTGTACTCAGACTCTTTTTTCAAATAGATATCTTGAAATGTGCTTGCAAATTTACATATTTGAACTTTCTATGTGGTTTCACCAAATCTCAACATACCGTAGAAGCATCCGTCTCATTATTCCTGTAACTACTGTTTATCATCTTTTTTTAATGTCACTCATCTCTATTCTTTTTGGATGCACTTTTGTACATGCTTCCTTCCTGAACAAACTGTAACTCTTCAAAATGTTGCCATTGTAGCTTTTGCTCCTAAATTTTACTGTAAATTGTCAAAAGGCAGACAGTGATATACATGCCATAGCCTGAATGCTGTGTAACTGTGAATTTCTTCTGCTAGATTCATTAGTCTTGTCACTCAGCCTTGTACCAAATCTTAGGACATGGACAAAATGAAGACAAACTTTCTTGCCAGCATATAACATGTGTGCTCTCTAACCCAATTTCTAAAGAGTCCTCTTTATCTGAAACCTCATTAGTACAACCTGCAGTATCAGCATTTCTTTCTAATTTCTTGCATGCTTGTCACTACAATTGTTTCTCAAGTTTTGTTCACAATATTTCATTCTTCCTTATTCTACTTATCCAAACTTTCCCAAATTTCTAGCAAAAATCAATTCTAAAGGCTTCTCAATCCTTTCCTCAAATGTAGTAACATCAACAACTCCACATCTTGATACCAAGTTTCTGTCTTAATCAGCTTTTCAACAGTGTTACAAAATACCTGAAACAATCAACTATTTAGAGGAAGGGTTTATGATTATTTGGGGTCGTGGTTTCAGGGGTTTCAGTGAATTGTCATTTTAATGTGCTGCCTTGAACTTGGGGCAGATTTTCCATATATCATGGAAAGAACATAAGGAGGAGGAGCTATGCACCTCCTAGGCTCCAGAAAGGGGGGGGGGAGAGAGAGAGAGAGAGAGAGAGAGAGAGAAAGAGAAAGAGAGGTCGAGGGAGAGAGATTGTGTTTCAATATAATTTTCAAGGTTTATTCTAAGTGATTTAATTTCTCCCTTTAGACTTCAATTTTTTTGTTTTGTCTGTTTGTTTTGTTTTTTGCAGCACCAGGGATTGAACTCATGACCTCGCACTTGCCAGGCATGCGCTTAGGCCACTGAGCTGCATCCCTGGCCCCTAGACTTCAAATTTTAAAGGTTTCACTGCCTCCAATTTTCCCACTGCCTGGGGACTAAACCTCTAGTATGTGGGACTTAAGAGCAGCATTTCAGTTTTGAGCTACAACACCTGTGGTCATGCATCTCAAATGTGTGAATCAGATGAGATTTTTTTCCTTTAATGTGCACTAATGATCAAGTCTCCTCCCCTTATAGTTAAAAGTCATTTGGTAAATTATCATCTGTTCATACGTCTAAACTCAGTAAATACAAATTTCATCATACCTATTTTAACCTACTCAATAAATCGCAGCCAAGTAATTCATATCTGAATAGTTATAATTCATTTTCCTGAAACTATTTTATCAATGTATTCAAATAATGTTCATTTTTGGTGCCTTCTTTGAAGACTTTATTGGGAAATTTTGTGAAAGACAGGGTACTCATTACATTCAAATCAAGCTCTACTTGAGCACTTATTCAGCCATGATATGCCTCTTCCAATTTTTTTCAGCTCCAGTGCTTTATGAAAAAAATATATAAATTAATTTATTCTCCTGCTCATTTTCCTTCATAAGGCATCTTTCCTTTATATCATTGTGGTTGTTCTCTTCTAACTAAGCAAAACATACAATTCTGGAGATGTTATGAGCCATTTTTGGTGAAGTTCTTCTGCTGATCATATAGCACTAACCAGGGTTTCTCACTTCTGGTGATAATAACATTTCAGACTGGATAATTCAGTTTTATGGGAGATTATCTCATGTCTATACACATAGTAATACACTAGGAGGTAAACCCATTAAATGACAAAACCAGTTCTCTTCTAACGTGTGCCAGCCAAAAATGTCTCTCCACAATTTAACATGTTCCCCTAAGGAGTGAAATTTCGTCTTTGTGGTAATTACTGCATAAACAATAAAAAAGAAGTTACAGAAATCAGAGAAAAAATGTACAGTAATAATAGTGGTAGAAAACTTTCCTTAGAAGCTATCATATTATACATCTACAAAATCAACTGCATTACATATAACTTTAAAAATAATGTGTTTCTTTCACACACACACACACACACACACACACACACACACACACACACACACAAAACTCTGTGAGGTTGATATTATAGCCCCCTTTGCAAACATAAGCAAACCGAAGTTCAAAATTATCATTTAACTGATTCAAATTTTCACAGTCTATGTGTAGTAGAGCCTGATCGTAAATCCTTTTTGTCTGATCTCAGTATCCAGGCCAATATAATAATCTATACAGTAATCTACCTTTAGCTTCAATCTTACATAATCACCATGCAGAGGGGAAGCCTAAACAGGATATAAGATTGTAAGAAGGACTGAATTATTAAACCCTAAGATAGTATATAATGAATAAGAAAGAGGACAAGGAAGAGAGAAAATCAAATATGTGTTTCAAAATATAGATAATCAAATAGGCCAGAATATTATGTCTAGTAGGTTGAGAGGTAGGGAAAAAATTAGTACATAGTCACTGGTAAAAAATAATTAAAGCTACAATGTAGTAGAATGGTTTTTCAACTTTTTTTACTAAAAATATATTTCTCATCAGTAATTTTAAATTATGTTAAAATTTTAACAGTATCTGCTTTTCTTTTAGTCAAAGATTGAACTCAACTATACTGAATATGATAACTCAAAGAAAATTAAATAATCTTAATTGGAAAACTATAAATGTAGTCTTGTAAGGCACATACAGCGTATTGCATTATTAGTTATATTTTGTTTAATTTTTTTAAGGATATAAGAAAGATAAAATAGGTTCCCATGAATGTAAGCAGGAAGTAAATATTAAGTGTTGTGACTGTACAAAGAACACATTGTAGTTTATTTAAAAATTATACATTATATTGCAAGATGAAAGAAACTTTACGTGTTAACAGACATAAGGAGAGCTACATATAGAGAGGTCCCAATGGCCAATTTGCAGAAAATACAATGAACAGTGGTAATAATGTGTAGCCAGTCAGGTGGGGAAGACAATAACATGCTAGAATGGAGTAGAGTTTCAAAAAAGAGTCAAATGATTGCACGATCCAAAAATCTGGTAAGTCAACCCACAATTGTAGAAAGTGTCAAGAGTGTTTTAAATGGAGTTTAGAAAGAATAAAGGTAAATTCTAGATCAAGTAAACCAGATGAAAACTCACATCAAGCTGTCTATTCCAGGGCGCACAGCACACTTGCCAAGGATGATGGCATTTCTAATCAAGGGAGACAGTGTTTGGAGATGGACTGAAAAATAATAGAAATTGTTGCTCTGCTGCTCCTTCCAACGTGGAGCATGATAGCTAAAATAAGGACTATCCTCAAGTCATCTCACAGTCTTGTGAATCCAAATATTAATCTTCAGATGTGTAAATGACCACTTTCACAATTTTTCTTATAAGTTTTTCTTATAAAGTATATGCTATAGTGTCATTTATAAGAAAAAAGAAAAAAAGCATTAAAATTTTTCACTAAGTTTTCTAAAGTTCTGCTATTGAAATATTTAGAATGTATTCCCTAGTATCAGTGCAGATACTGTTTGCTGGAATGACATGAAGAGAGATAAAAAGAATCTGAAGGATTAACGCAAGGTATTGCAGTGGTTTAGAGCAGTTTGATTTTAAGTAATGGTTCTTAGTAAATATAACTACAGTGATTTAGGCTTACATATGATACTGGATAATTATAATAAAGTAATATTTTCAATAAATTAAGCAATTCAATGTCTAACATTTATAGCATGTAAAATAATTCTTCACATCACATTTTGAGGGCTATTATATGCATATTGGCCTATTAAAAAATTATAGTTAGCATAAAATTATTAATATATTCAGTGAAAAAAGTATGCTGCACTAGTTGATGCCTAAAATAATTCTATAAAATAAATAGTTGAATATGCAAAATTTTAAAGGTTCATAATGAATTGTGGTGATGTATTGATTGAATTGTTTCGCCTTTCTTTTTATTTCAAGATTTTCTTAGCAGACAACCTGTGAAAATTTTGCAAAACAAATATAGGACAAAATTTCAATTCACTTTCAAAAATACTTTCTCAAAGAGAATTCAAGTGGATTACTCATTCTGTCTCACAGCTAAGTGAATTATATGTGAAAGAGGTGCCTCTTTATTCCCATAAACTACAGTTTGTATCTGTATGGTATGTCTAGAGAAATTAACTCATTATAATTTACTATAATGCTAGCAAGAAAATGACTTCCAAAAAATAAATATAATGTTAAATTCAAGGTATATGAACTTTTCCATAAATCTAAGTAAGTATGCATAATATAATATACTTGATACTATTTGATTGTGGCTTTTAGTTTAATTTGGAAATAATGATATTGTATTACACTTTTCTGTCCCAGATGCAGTAAGGGAAAAAATATATAATTTTTGTCTTTAAATTTTCTCCTTTCTCAAGAACATCCTCAGAAAAAATCCAAAAGAAAGGGTTGGATTAATCTTTGCTTGTTGTGCTTTTTCTTCAACATGGATTTAAAATTAGTACATATCCTTCAGAGGGGGAGAGGGTACCAAGAAATCTTCACTACAAAAAACAATTGTCTTGATAGCAAGCCCCGAAATGCCATCCACTTCCACAAAGGAATATCATTGTCATAACTATGTATCTCCAAAGGCCTGTTGGGCTAAGCAAGATACCAGTAATATCACAGTTGGAGTAGCTTATGAGGCTCAAAACATACTACTGTGCCTGATCAAAGATGTCCCCATTTGGAAATAATGCTTGAGAGCATGGATAATGGGCCCCTTTCCTGAAGAACTCCATTAGAATTTTTGTTATTGTTGTTTTTCAAATGGTATTGAATTTTCTACAACAAATGATCTGGCCTTGCTTCAGAATCTCAATTAACTGATTCTCACTTCAGATAGCAGTATTTTTGTACATATACCAGTATGTCTGGTATTATAGAGTCAGTTGGGTCATTATTTCTGAGTAGCACCACTGATTTTGTCACAAACTGAGTACCTTCCTCTTTCAGAATCCAATAGGAGACTTACTTCATTGGGAATTTGATCTGGAGAAGTAGTTTCAAGTACAAAATAAACTGCCACTGAAAATGAATATGTCTACCTTGTATTATGCTTTCTTTTTCATAATGGGAGGGTTAAGATTCAATAGTACTTGAGGCAATATCAATTCATCCAGAATTTATATTCCACAGCATATAAAGCACCAAACATTTTAAAGATTATAAAACTAACAATCGGTTGAAGCATATGATGCCATTTTTATTGAGTCAATGATAAATTACACTTTGTGTATTACAGAAATACTTATTTTTCATAAATATGGTTATTTTGCTTACTTTTTTCTGTATTGTAATTTATACAATAAAAGTTGACAATCTTTTTGTGGAAATGCATGGCTATTACTTGGAATATGCCAAAAGTTTTATGGCAGGCTACTTTTAAGACAGATTTGAATCATGGATTTAGCATATTTGTTTATGTTAAAATAAGAAGCTAATTTGAATTACATTTTGTTAAATGATATCTCATTTGACTTTATTCTAATAATTAGTTTGGACTAAACTAATATTGTAATTAGAACTATAGGGTATAAATGAACAGATTTCGTTCCTAAAGCGCAAAATCGCTAAAGTGGTTTTAATATAAATGATAGTATGAAAATCTGTATTTAGTAGTCTCATTACAAAATAGATTACCTCAGCTCAGGTGACACAAGGTTGGTGCTATTCAGTCTCTTGTCACGTGTCAGCTGCACTAGTCATAGGGCTACAGAATCAAAAGTAGCTCATTCTTTTCCTTCAAAGTGCTAAACAATGTGTCAGATCTGGTGCATTTGGCTCAGGGCTTAGTCAATTAAAAAAAGGTCATAAAAACTTAAATTCTTCCCTGTCAAGAGCAACTGCACACTTTATTTTTCAAATTAATATATAATAATACCTCTATTCATGAATTCTTCTGTTTGCGAAGAATTCAGTTCACAAAACAGTTGGACAATATTTTGCTTTCATATGCAAACTCCACATCAGGTGACAAACGGGACTATGGTTATCTTCCCCACACAAACACAAGCAGAGCCATCTTCCTCAAAACTGTAAAACAAATTGAGTTTGTCAACCAATATATCACTTTGTGTAAAATTTTGTGGGTCAATGAACAACCAACCAGAAAGTGTATTCGAAATCTTAAATTTTGTTTATATATAAAACGTGTGTGTGAGTTTGTAGTTTTAAATATCTTAAAATAATGTAATCTTTCTTACATCTTTCTTCTGGTTGCCTGTCATGGGAAACAGGACACAGTCATCTTTATTGTTACTCTTCTCCTGTCTTTTAAGCTATGCATTCTAACAAATGCTAGCTTTTGCCTCTCTGAAGGAATCTTTTCCTGAGTGTTTCAGATACAAGTGGAAGTGTCATTCATGGCTGGTCGTTTCTCTTTTGTTACTTGTTCCTTAAGCAAGTATTGTATAGAATGAAGCCATTAGTAAAATTTTAAAAATGTTGTATAATACATTTCTCTTTGGAAGATTTTTGATGAGTCATGTAGTCATAAGAGCTAGGACAAATGCTAGCTTCCTTTAAATGTGGACATTTCTGTTCCATGTTCAGACTCATTTCTAATGACCAGCGCCTCAAGAAAAAATATATATTAGGTTTTGAATTTAACTTTCCATTCTTTACAATGTTTTTCACTCATATTTAGTGTTTGATATTTCTGCGTGAATATTCTTTGTAAACTATTTGATATTAACTTAATACCCTATTGTACACTTTAATGGACTTTTTTCTCTATTGCACTTCAACTACTGGCATAAAAAAATCTCTTAAAAACATAGGTAAATCAAAATTGTTTTATAACTCAATTTATAAAAACTGTCTTATGGATTTATTGTATTCCTTTTCAAATATTTTATTTCAATTTACATGATACCTAAGGTGAACTATAAAACATTCACATGACATTTTGAAAATAACTTTAAAATTAATTCTTCTTAATTAAAAAATGAACATTTGATTGATTTTCTTTATAGTTTTGTCATTTGATTTCTCTCAAAAGAAGAACATTTTGACTTTGCAAAGGGAGTCACATTCACACAGTAACATTGAGAAATGGATGAGTTTCCAACACTAGATGAAGGCTGTCAGCAAAAGATAAGCTACAATCTGATCATAGCCTCTCTTCTACTACCTTTACAGTTTATATGATTTCCTTCCAGGAAGACAAAAGCAAAAATATGCATGAAGCTTAGGAACTCATGGGGAACTTTCTTACAAAGGATCTACTGTAAAGCAGTGACTATATCTGAAGTTGGAGATTAGGATAATCTTTATTTTCTATTTCTATACTTAATTTGTTCATTTCTAATTCTATATTAAGAAATTCATAGAGCTTCTGCTGATAACAAGACGTGGGGAAAACAGTAAATTTGCTGAGATAAAGAAAAGTCTGATCCAGAATAAACAGCAATGAAGGTACAGTGGTTTAAGTTAATGATTGCATCATATCCTATGTCATTTTATTTACTCACACACTGAAATGTGGATAGTAATATCTTGAGATGTTCTTTCACCATTTTTCTGGTAATTCCTTTTGTTTCTCCACTATGCAGGAACTCTTATCAGAGATGCCTACAGTGGGCTTCAATCTCCTGACAGATGTTACCGCACATGTTGGAAAGAAAGAAAGAGCAAAAGACAAAATGGTGGTACAATGGGGATGCAGGATGACCAGTTATTCACCAGAAACAGAGGGCCAGGAGGCAGCCAGAACCTCAGCATTTATTGATTGAGGAGGGCATTGTTGGATGATTCAGAGGGCAGTGGTGATCTTAAAACAATAAGGATCTTGCCCTGGAGGGTCTTTGTCTTACTGATCTTAGTTTTAGTCTTAGTCTTAGGTTTAAGATTAGTCTTAGGCAGTCATGAGTATGGCCCACCCATAGTGGGACAGTGGGTAATTTCAAAAGGGTGACATCAAAAATCTCAAGACTGCATTCATTCATTAGGGAATATATAAAACTAACCATGGTGAGTTTGTGATTCCCAGGAAACTCTTGGTTTTTGTAGTGTGTGTTTTTTCTTTTCCCCTAGGTTCATTACTTATTTTGATGACACATATCTATGAATAAAGAGGATTTGAAACCTTGATTTATATAAGATCTTGTTGGGAAGATTTTTGAAAATACTAAATATGAGCACCAATTAGCAACACTTTTATAAAATTTTGATTACTCATAATAGAACTCTCAATTTTTTAAAAATTTTCAATTATTTGTAACAGGCCTAGAGTCTAGAGAATCACTTATTTTGTAACTTCTTCACAAAATATGGTGAGAATGCAAAATTTTAAGGCTTTTGCATACTTGAATATATTTATTCTATAGTCATAATTTAATTGCTTTTTTCTGCATGTGGGATTTTATTCAGATATTTTAAAAAATATTTTTATTTTCATTTTACCCATTGTTTTGAGAAACTTAAAACATTTTTACTTTAAATACTTTTGATATGATTTATTCATTTACCTTTAGTCTTTGGAAACTTATTACATTCTGCTCTTCTCAATTTTGTTAATATTTTAGTGGAAAACTTTGAGAAAATAGATATATTTCCTGTTAATTGTGTTTTATATTGAATATTCTAACTTTTTCATTTTTAAAATAATTATCTGATCACTTTAAACAAATTAAAACAAACAAACAAACAAATGCCCTCCATGATAAAACCTAATTAAATTTTCAAGCTGACAATCTGCCTGTAAGCAAAAAGTATGATTTGAGAGCAAGAATATCAGTTAACAAGCAATATTATACATTTCTTCAGTTATACTGCTGGTTACCTGGGGAATGTAATGGAAACTCTAAGGACTTTAGAGATACCTATGAACTTGTGGTATGATTTGCATCCTATGTTTTATTGATTTCCAACTTTAAAGGATAGGCCCAAAATAATATTTTAAGATAGTAAATTGAATGCATATTCAAGAAAAAATTATGTTTCAATGTTCTATATGGAATCTTTCTTCCTCATTCTCTTTTTTTCCTCAGAACAGGGATTAAGTTTAGGGCTTTATACTTGCTTGGCAAATGCTCTACTCCCGAACTTCAATTTCAGCCCTTTTATTTACTTATATGTTTGTTTGTTTTGAAACAGGCTCTCGCTAACATGCCCTGGATGATTCTAAACTGGCAATCCATCTTGCTCACTGTACTGAAGTGTTGGGATTACCAACTTGCCAGGTTTTGCTGCTGTTTTATTTTATTTTTATTTTAACTGTCAAGACAAAGTTGACCTGAACTTTTTTCTAGAAAGCAGGTATCTACCCAAGGTTTTCTCATTCATCTTAGTTCTTTTCTGAAAAAATGATGGAGATTAAGTTCAACTAATACTGAGGTGTTTTAAGTGTGCAGAAATCTAATTTTTTTTTCAGCAAATCGAGGAGCTAAAAATAAGGCATTAGTATTATAAAATACCAATAAGATGGCATCAGTAAAATATCTAAGCAAATATCAAATGCAGTTGGTTAGTTATTAGAACATCACAAAATGATTTAGTAAGGACAGGAACATTCATAATAGATAAAAGAAATAACACACTTATATTGAATATTAAACTAATTAGCTTTAATTTTCCAAATTTGCAGTTTTACAACAACCTGCATTTGAGCAACAAAATGAGTAGTCGCTTTTTAAAAATTAAATATGTAATCCAATTTATGTCCTAGAATACCAGAGTAAGCAGGAAACAGTATTGAAAGATCCATAAGAAAGTTCTCTTCTTCTTCTTTATTTTGATCTGAGCTTCTCATAGACCATTATTTCCTTTCTCTTCAGGGGTCAGTTTGTTTCTCAGAAGCATTACAGGACAGCCTAAAGTAACCTCAGTTTCTTTTTGTCACTTGGGACTTGAACATCCACAAACTGGATTCCTATCCTTTATAATTATTTTCAGATTTCCTGTATGAAAATAACATAGAAATAGTAGTAGAAGTGGAGGAATTGAGCATCTTTCTGGGGGTTCTAGAAGCCACAACTATGCTGTAGGTGCTTGGGACACAGTCAGGTGAAGATCTTACTTTCTTACAACAGAAGGAGATGAGAGAATCTATTGACTTCCCAACTAAGAGTATTTCACTGAATAAAGAATAGCACTTGGGAGTTTACGTCAACTCAGTTTTGTGGTGGATTAGCTAATGGGCAACTTGAAACACCAGCCTGAACTGAATCAGTGTGGTTCTGGCTGTGGAAAGCCCACTTGAAAATTTGTTGCTAATAACATAAAAGCAGAATATCTGGTGGTGCTACTGATTCTCCATGAGAATCTTATTGCATTAGTTTTCCTGATATGAACTTAGCTGTTCTTATTGCTGGAGGAGCTCTGGTCCACAGTGTTGCTGAGGATGAATGTGGTTCTTTTTGGGGGAGTGCTGATCCTTACCTCGATCATTGCTTCCTGGCTCCAGTGCAGATCTCTCAGCCTGCTGGCACAGATCCTTCACCTCCCTGGTGCAGACTCTCTAGCTTTTACCAGTGACCTTTGGGCCTTCCCAGAGCAGATCCCTGATACAGACTTGTATGAGAATGT
>RJWT010017564.1:0-19281 GCA_004365215.1 Cuniculus paca | reverse complement strand
AGATTAGCAATTAATTTTACTGTCTTTCCTGGGCTTCTCCTTTGATAGTCACCTTTGTGGTCCTCCATCCTTTCTGTTTTGAAGTACTGTGTGGTGATAGTTTGCTCTCAACAATCCACAACCCTTCAATGCCCAAAGTCTGCGGCCCTCAGCAAACAGCCATGAGAACACCGAGGACACAGTCTCTTCTACAGAAAGATAATGCTTTCCTGTTTGTGTAGCATTAGGAAGCGGTCACTACAGTAAAACCTCACCAATCTGGATGAATTTTAGGGGAAGGTCAGGCTGAGTAGAGAAAACATCTAAATGATAGATTCTTAACAGTTAAGCACTTTTGTTTTCCATTACATTCAAAAACACAAACTAATAACTGAGAAAATCTTTTCAGGAAAGGGCTCACTAGGTTGATTTTAATTCATGGATAAGAATCACCCTTATTTATTATCAGGTTTCATGCAAATTTGTGTTTTCAACTGAGAGTAAAGTATTTGAAATCAGGTTTTTGTGAACTTGGCGTTTCAAAACCTTGTTTGTTTTTCTGAAAGAAAATTTCTCAGGAGATCTTTGTTTCTACCAAATGAAGATTTAATATTCTGCCCAATAAGTTTCAATATAACAGTTCACTCCAAATAAAAGGAGTAAAAATGAATGAGGTTTTACTGTATTTTGAAAATGTGTTAAACACACATACAAATGAGTAAACAGAGAGGAAGAAATCTGCATAGAATTAGATCTACATTTGAATCTATATAGATTTAGAAAAGACTTAGAGGATGTGGCAACCCTACCTGTATTTTCAAATTGTGCTGGGCAGAATGACAACTCATAAAACAAAAACTAACCCATTGGTAGATAATTGAATGTAATTACATTCAATTAAACACTAGCAATATTAAATAATAAATTGTTTTTAAAAACTTATTTAACACAGTGCTCTTATTTACTGTTCTGTTAGATTTCCCTCTAGTGACAATGATAGGTTACTACAAGGCAGTCAAAATAAACCACCTAATCATAGCAAAAAGGCTGCTGGTCAAAGTGGAAAATACTGCTGGAAATTTTTCATCAGCAAAGCATTCTGTAGAAAGAGTTGTGTAGCTGCTGGTCCTTGGCTGTTTGCAACCACTTTTCTGATGCGGTTGACGACACATGACAAACTCAGCTATATGGAAACAGAATCTAGGTTTGTATTTTTCATGTTCCCCAAAGGCATTAAAACCAAAGCCAAAAAGTGTATGTCTATATGTATATGTATATATGAATACACACACACACACACACACACACACACACACCACGCTCCATGTAGTTCCTTCAAAATCGCCACTATAATCACAATCTATGTTATTCACATCAGACATTCTATTCTTATAGTATCTGCTCTTGTGTGAAGTAAACATAAGAAAGGAAAAATCAATAGCAGTGTTCACAACACTTACTGCATAGAGGTAACATTGATAGCTACCAAGAGAAGAGCAGACTTCTGTGTCCAGAGAATGACTCTGTAGGATACATACAGTTGTTTCTTCTCTCCTGCAATTAATACAAGATATGGAATCCAGCCAACATCTGGCTGTTACTGTATTGTGCCCAGGAAAATGAAATTTAAAAGCAGACAAAGAAACAAATGAAACATTGTAGTGAGATGAGAATACTTTTAACTTGCTCTCCATTGGACCACTGCAAATTCTGAAAGATTCTGTTGGCCTTTGTGGGATCTTAGATTTTAGAGGTCCAAGATGTCTGAGCCTAGCTGAGCTTGCACTGCACCCCATTGTGACGGAGCACTTTTTAATTTTGCTAAAAATGATGATATGTTCTTTCACAGATGGGGAGAAAGTTGCAGCCAGTCTAAGCCAAGCATCTTTGACAGTTAACTACTCTTTATTCACTTAGATTTGTCACCATGTAGCTTTGTTTGAATTGGCCATTTTTTTTGAAACATTCTATTATTGTTTCCAATGGTGCAGTTTTATAACAATAAATCTGGGTTCTAGAAGTATAGAATAATGATATGGAGTGGCCATATTTGCATGTGTCTGTCCCCGGAAGGGTGGACTGTGATTTTATTGGATGTCTGCAGCTATTACTTTGAAGGATAAATTTTCATTTTTCATCTATTCTTCCCCATCTAGATTGTATCAGGATTAACTGTAATTCCAGTAAGTGCCTATTCAAAATTTTTAAAATGTTATTCCTCCATTATGATGTAAACTAGTCAAGAAAAAGAGAAAGAACAGAGTAATGTGTTTAGAAAAGTCATGACCTCATTTTTGAAGTATACCAGTCCATCATCTGGGTTGTAAAAATTCATTTTGAAATCTGTACAACTGAAGACTTTTCCACTGCAGTTCCTATTTCTACATGGGAAGAGAAGGCCCATAACAGAAGGTACAAGCATAGACCTTCAAATACTGCAAGTGGCATTCGTGTTTGGCCAGGTCTTGGCCTCTTATAGTTTACATTAAAACCAACTAAGAGAAATACTATGGGTTTTATTTCCCTGTTTTTATCTCTTAACTCAAATATAGAAAACAAATATTTAACTTTTCTCATGTTAACAATTGCTATAAAATTCTTCTAAACTCAAAGTTTTACATAGCAAGTTGTTTTTCTGTATTTCAAGTTCCTAGATAATTATCATTTGAAAAATTTGTCCATGATCATTAAGAGTATTTACATAATGAATTTTTACATCCTACTCATATATTTGAAAAAATTACCAAAACCCTTCAAATCTGTGATATGCATGCAATTGATGAGTCCGGAAAGATGCATGGACTGCGTTCTGTTGGAATTTGGACAGAAATTGAAAGGATATAAGGACTGTGGTTTTATTTTGAGTTGTTGTATTATCTGCAAGACAAATTCATTTTGTGTCTTTACATCAATGTCTAGGTTTTTCTTTTCCAGGTTTTGCTGGCCACATAAAGGATTGTCCTCCAATGATCACAAAGTCATTAGCTATTTAACAAAATAATTGTCACAAACTTATAATGTACAGTATTAGTAAAATATTTTTCTATTTGCTTGGAAGAATGCTCAGTGTAAGTTTATTTCCTTAGCTTTGGGCTGTGCTTCCAAATGACAATAGTTCACTCTCTGAAGAACAAAATGATGGTCCAAAAATTACAAAGGAAAGACCATTTTTTCTGATAAGTACACATTATCCTATTTCTAATCATATAGCTCATGTTTGTACTCATGCATTTTAATATTTTTAAAGTAGCATAAAAGTCTACCACCGTTATGAAAAGATAACTGAATCACATTAAAAATTTAATTATGCACTGCAACAAACCAGGAATTAAAAAAAAAATCTCAAATTCTCAAATAGTATTTTCCCAAGAAAAAATGTAAAGCTCCTAAAAATGGGATTTTTCAAGTATTTATCATCTCCTCTCCAGTCCTCTGTCTTCTACCCCTTTTGAAGAGGAGCTCAGATTTTACGGGAATAATCAATGGTCCAGCTCCGGGGCTACGACGCTGACTAAGCAGCAACTCACAACATCTTCTCTTCCAAAGCCAGACTTGTGCCTGGTACAGCTATACATTTTCTTGAAATCTGAATCTTAGAGAGTCTTTATGAGGAAAACATTTCTTTCTATAATTCTATCTTATGTGTCCTTTTATTTTATGTTAAGCAAACAATAAATCATTGAGCTTTAAAATTATAAAGGTGTCCATGTAAATTCTAACAATGAGTAGAATTAACCAAATCAAATGTGATTCTCTTTCCTTAAACCGTATCAATGAATTTTTAAAATATGTGCTTCTAGTAAAATTACTCTTGTTGGACTTATGCCCTCATTTAGCTAAAATCATGAGACTCTGGTATTAAAGGTAGTCTTTTTTTCCTCCTCTGGATATTTCACAGAAAAATAACTTTGAAGACAAATCTTTTCCCTGGTTAGTGAATCTTCTCCTCTTTAAGGAGTAATTTGTACATTTGAATTACTTGAAATAAATGAATGATTGTGAACTTTCAGTGCATCTCTCAACAAGACTGCAAGTTCCTTAACTTGACAGCAGTCACTGGAAAGGACAGTCAATAAGCAGGTAATGCTTCCATTTCCTTTTGGATTTGTTTCATTTGGGGAATAGTGGGAAAGATGTACTTAGAAACTCAAGTTTTATTTCAAAAAATATTTATCTTTGAGAAAAGGTAGGAATTGGCACATCAAATAACACAGCCCTTACTCAACAATGATTTAATGAAAAGAGATTTCCATGTGGAGTTCAGTTGCTGCCCAGTAAAATTAAAAATATCTGTATCTCAGTCTAACTCATAATTTAATGAAAGGCTGATAGATTGTATGTGTTCAGACTCATAGGTTTGTCTGAAATGAGATTAATGTACTTTTATTAACTCACAGCCATATAACACTACTGCCTCAAAATTGTACCATAGGTATAATATCAACTGCATTTTGTGAGATTAATATGAAATACCTAAGTTGATATCTTTTAAGGAAAGTGTCAAGGGAAATATGCAAGCCTTAACATTGTTATCTTACATTGAAAATTAGTATTAAACTCTAAATTACTGTTTGAATGGAAAGCTTAAATTTCCCTGTCTTTACTTAGAATTGCTCTACAGATTTCTGTAGTCGCCTTCTGCTTTCCCACCCTTCCTCCACCAAGTTTACCATATCTGTACTTGATGTGGGGAGAGAAAATACAGATGGTATTACAAAGTTCAATCTTTGATGTTGAAGAATGAATGAGGACTGTAGGAGGCGACAGATACACTTTCTCCTCAGCCACTCCTGAGTTAGTAGTTCAAAGGCAGTCAATGGATCCACCATGGACCATCCAGGGGATATAGCCTTTGTGAGTTTCCTAAAAAAGTGCAGATTTAAATTCAATGAATTTTCTCTCTGAGATCACCTCTTTCTACCATTTTCCCCCTCAGCGGAAAGCCTACCAAGAATTTTTAACTGAGAAAGAAAGGAGCCTCTTTTCATTTAGATAGAAGATTATTTTTGTGAGTGAATATGGTACTTAAAAAGAAAGAGCCATATGTATGAATAGTGGCCATATCAGTGTCAAAATAAGTGCTTTAATGTTTCAGATTACAAACAGAATGTGCCTTCACAAAATCCCACACCAGTCTTAATTCATTGATACACACTAACATATCATTGCTAAAATATGTTTTTTGGCTGCAATTGGGAACTAGATTTAGACCAGTTTTTTAAAACCCATGTAATGAATAAGGAGCTTAATGACATGCATTATCCATTGCTTTCTTTTCTCTGTTCAGGTTGGAGATAAAGAGACATTAGATTACTCTTTGCTTCCAGTCTCCTCTGATATAAAGAATAGGAAACTATCATGATTCAGTAGGTTATATTGAAGTTGCTAAAAGAGACATTTAATGCTTTTAATGCCGATAATTTCTTCCCTTGAACAGTGAAGGATATTTTAATAAAGTAGAGGAAAAGGAGTATACAGTCACAATTTTTTAGCATAAAGAAAGATTGTTTGAATTAATAAAATTAACCACTGTATAAAAATCATCATAAAAATCTATACTAACATAAAATACTAGCCGATTGTGAAATGAAGACAAATCAGACAAAATAAAGTGTTTTTCAACTAACACAGACATTATTTGCATGAGAAGATGAGTGACAGTCTCTTGCCTTGTCCGTGGTATTAAATGTCTTAATAAATCTTTGTATAAAAAAAAAGAAAAGAAAAAAGAAAACTATACAGACTGCAACACGAGTTTTCTTTTTCTTGTGAAATTTTCTTAAATACATTGTGAGTGGAGTCTATAAAGTACATGGTCACATTCTGCATTCATTTTGCTTGCAAGCTACATAGTTTAAGGTTTTAGTAACTCTGTCTCTCAGAAAGCAAGATAGTGTCAATTTTAAAGCTGATGCTCCATAATTCCAAACAATGCTCCCAAACTGATTAGGCTGTATGTTTCTAATTTTTTCTGAAAAATTGGTCATTGTAATAATATATTACTTGATAAATAGTCCCAAGATTTTCGCCCCTATGGCAACTTTAAAAATTTTTTAGTGTTGCAGTCTTTTAAGGTTTAAATACTTGGAAATTTGAAGACTAAACTTGTTAATGTCAACTATAGGTGAGTTGTAATGATCATAAATTAATTACTTTAATTATATAGCAGATTCAGGAAGGCTTGTGTACCTTTTGTTTTTATTTTCAGTACCTTTTTTTTTCTAACTAATGAAATAATTGCACAATGTCCTTCTTGTTCACAGGAAGATGTGGGGCCACTTCTATATACATATAAAATGAATTTTAATAAACTTGTGATCTCTGATGCTTGTTTTGCTTGTTTGCATTATTTGACTTTCTGTATGCCCTGTATATTTGTCTCTTCTCCTGCCTGCCTGCCTGCTCTTCCTCCTACTGACTTCACTCTTCTTACTTTTCCATTTCCAAAGTTGCTTTCTCTAATGCTCTTTCTTTTACTTTCTTACAAGAGTAAAAGATCTCTGGATTCAAAACAATTATTTTAACAGAATTTCTAACTCCTTTTGGCTTTTCACTGAAAGTGGCTTAAAATACAAAAACAACAGAATTCCAGACAGTACTAATGGAGATAAAATGTCACAGGTTGAATTCAAATTCTTTTTTGCACTTGAGTGCCCAAGTATTGGAGACAAAAGGAAATCTAAGGGCAAGTACTTAACCTCCCTTTTTACCTAGAGATAGATAAGAAACACTCTGAACAGTATGTTATTGGAAAATACGCTTTGATGGATGTCTGGGATGCATATTAAGATCTCCATATTATCATTTTATTGCCAGGATGAAAAGATCAACTAGATATTAGTTATCACCAATTTTCCTATGTAGATAAAAATAGAAAGCAATAAAAGAATGCAAAATGTCAGCCAGTGGCACTTAAACCACATTAGATTGCTCTGATCAGGCTGCTGCTTGGCAAGCTACTTAAACAGATAAGAGGAGATTTCTGAGGCTGGCACTTACTAACTTGAGGCACGTTTTCAGTTCTTAGCAGCCCACTATTGCGCAAGGAGCAGGGACTGGAGAAGATAAAGCTTTCACCTCGGTCTTGTGCCTCAGTCACTTGATTAGTCTGCACCTCACAGTGTCTGGTGCTGTTCACTTGGCCGGCATAGAGGCTGCTCAGGGCAAGAAGGCATAGGAACATGCAGAAGAACAGCAAGGAGGAGTTCTGTTCATTTTTGTTGTTGATTGTAATTGGCTGTATATATGAAGGAAAATACAGTTTTATAAATTATTAACTTTAGCAAAATTGATGAGGAATTGAATATAAAACATAGTTAGATAATAGGTTTTTGACAGGTAATAAGGAGCTAAAATGGGCAAAGGGAATTGGATTTCCCAAGGAATCCTTAGAAAAATACCAGAACCAGAATGACATTTAAGGGAAATTTGAATGCTCACATTTAAATTTATGAAAATTATACATAAGAATACAGTTTTTCTTGCATATTTGGATAACTACATATAGCAATAAAACAATATTGTGGAGAATTGAAAAGTAGATGATTTTTGGTCCATTTTGCTAAATCTAGTCACTGTTTATTTGAAAGTATAAAATGTGCCAGTACCCTAAAAGATTACTATCTCGTGCAGGTTAAGACTTCATGTTGAAATCAGACTCAGTTATATATTCCCTAAAGTATTTTGTTACTGTTAATGTAAAATATTGTGCTGAAAGTAAGGCAGACTATTCCCAATTAGAGATGGATAAAAATCATCAAATTTTCTTTCATTGTTAAGTAATGGTGAACAAGACACTGAGAGCCCAAATTGTAACCCAGAACCCTCTTATTTATCACAAGATGCCAACACTGCAGTTGAACACAAAAGCTGAGATTCAGTTTCCTGATGCCCAACTGCTGGGGCAACGTGGCTTTCGTGCCGACAGAGAGGCTACTGCTTGTCCACTGCGGCATGGGTGCCATAAGCCTGCCCTGCTGACCTAGACAGAAATTGCCAGAAAACCTAGAAAGTCTCAGAAGAAACAGTCTGAGCTTGATACTTTCTTATTAGTTGCTGTGAGAGAGGAGTTTACTTTTATGTACCAAATATATAAGACCACAGCGTGTTGGCCAGATATTTTTCTTTGTTGTTAAAAAGAGATGCATTCTAAACCTTCACCACTGCATTCATTGTTTTGTGTTCTTTCTTTTGCGTGTGTGTGTGTTCTTTCTTTTCCTTTTCTTTCTTTCCTCCCCACCTGCCTCCTTCTGTGAGGAGGTGACATTTTAACCAATTATCTCGTATCAAGATAATCAAAAGTAAAAATTGAATTAGGCATTATTCTTGGCATTAATAAAATTTTTTTCATTTGCCTTTAGCCTGTCTTATTGTGAGCTGTATGATTATAATTAGTTTAAAAGAAAACAGTACTTTTCTTGTATTTCAAGTGTTTAGTCTTTTTACTTCTGTGTCTCTGAGGATTCAACTCCATAGAAGATTAAGTTCAATTTCGGGAAGACTAAGCAGAACTCAAGTACTTGTATTCAAAACAGCCTCTAATCCCTCAGATAGAATTAATGTTTAGCAGTGATCTGAAGAGTCTCCTCAATCACTCATTTTAGTAGTGTTGACAAGTACATAGTAAAGATTTTTCTACAATTTCTGACTTGACAAAAGAGAAAATCATTAATAATTCAAAACGTATTGTTTCATTACCTATTAGAGAATATGAAAACAATTCTCATGGGCATGGCTTTCAATTTCCCATGTTACCATTAAACAAGAGGTGTGACTCTGCTTCTTCCTAAAGAAGATGAGTAATTTAAAAGGTAGTGGGTTTCTCCCCTTAAATGCATGTAAGACCTGGTAAACGTAAGTAGTCTAGTCTGACGTCTCAGTAAAAAGAAATACACAGTCTTCACTAACGTACCATGGTTTAAGATGCAGAACGTGAAAATTTTGAAGGTCTTGAAGAAGTTTGGTCAATGACTTTAAAAGCCTTTGATTTATTAAGGGTTTTGTTCGATTATTTATAAACAAATATAAGCAAACATTAATTTATATGCATATGTTTCAGAGAAGTACTAGGGTTCATATTTTTAAGTTATTTTTTCTAAATTTTAGAACATTGTTTCACTACGACAAAACTCATTCACTTTCCCCTAACTCAGAAGTCATTTTGTTTAAGCATCTTTCACATCAAATTATACTACATACAAAAAAGAAAAAAAAAAAGATTGATGGAGCAATTAGTAATTTGTGAGATAACAAGAGTATTTATAATGCACTTAAGAGATTATACTTGAACTCAGCGTTGCTAGGCATTATCTATTCACTTTTTAGCAAATAGGTAATTCCTAAAGGGCATTATTGAACAACACTTGAGAATAATATCATTTCTACAATATTTTATACTAACTAATACTGTCTTAAGTTCTTTTAAAATTGCATGAACAGATACACATCCAGATTATTTTAGTCCATGAATGTTTATTGCAAGGACCTACATAAGAAACCATTTCAATCACTACACAAATAGGTCTTGGGGATGTTATCAAGAGTTCCAGAACAGGAAAACAGTCCAGCACATAACATTCCTCTCATGGCCAGGATATCCCTTGCCCTCACGTACACTCACCAGATTCATCTCCTATTACCTAAGATTCCCCTTTCAAGTGTTTTTCAGTCATTTTCTTATTCTCTGTCTTGTCTTCTGGTGTCCTTTCTGTGCCTCTCTTTTTTATTGATTTGCATCTGCTTTTTTTAATAATATCTGCTTTCCCATGATTTCCACTTACTCATGGTACTTTCTACCTCCTGGTTTCTGTTCTCTGCCTTTCCTGTGCATGCATTTTGTTTGCTGCACTTGTGGTTGTTCTTCCACAACTGTTAACTCTATATAAGTTGTGTACTTAAAGTAAAAAGAGAACTCAATGGATTTGTTACTTGTCCTGGTGCTATTGGGCAGCGCTTTCACATTAAGACACCAGATTTTAGTTTTTGTGGCAGATGAGCGCTGTTGATCCAGTCAGCTGACCATCACAGCAAAGAGGCACATGGTACACTCTCTTCCAAGAAATTGTAGCAGACAGGGGCCTACCACAAAAGCTAATTTTCTCTCAGTTATGTGGCTTAAAATGTTTTTGCATTAGCCATAAAATATTGATGGGAATTACAATCTCATCAGTATATTCCTGGCTAAACTACAATACATAAGTCAAGTGGGCAAAGTTCTTCAAATCTGGGCTAGTGGAAATACAGGGGACCTTCCAGATTGTGGAGATTAAAATGTTCGCTATGCTCAGAACTCTTGTCCATGTCTTTCATTTGTTATCAATGGAAGCAAAGAGCAAGATGGATAACAATGCCTTGTGAAAATAATTTTCCAACAGGTAAAGTAAGAAAGTGTACAATTATTTAAATTACTATTATTTTTATTGTGCTTATTTGCTTATTAGATTACTGTTTCTTGAAATATTGTGTCACTCATACAAATATGAGAATTTTTCACCTTTCTAGCATACTTCCCAGAGATCAGTTTAAATATAGACTTGAAATGTGTTTTTATGCATGGTGCTACTGATGTCAATTAAATTTCAAAATCTATTGACTTTTTCTGTAAAATAATTTAATTGCTTTAGAAATGTACTTGTAAGGTAAGAATTTAAAATATATCATAAATTTTGCGTACAAAGAGCATAAGGTGTTAGTGAAATTCACTCATTTAATTATCATGTACACAACAAAATCAAGCAACATTGAAATCATGAAATTTTCAATGTAAATAAATATGAACAGTTACAGAATCTGAAGGATAGGTGCAAAGGGATAGTGTAAGCATGTAAACATTAAAACTCAAACACTGGAAGCATACTATAGTGGCATGATTAAAAATTGGTGTAAAGAATTTTTCATAAATTATAAAAGCTTTTGGCTTAATAAAATAAAATTAATTATTCAATGATAGTATGCAAGCATGTCTTAAAATGCAGAGGTATTTATGTAATACTTTGAAACAGGCAAACTGCTTGAGTTAGAATGTAACACTGATTATACTAACATAAACAAAAGTACATCCCAGAAAGACAGAAGGAAGAATTGTAAAAGTTTTTTCTAGAACTGACTCATATTTAAGGAAATAAATATGATCTATTTTTATTTGAACATTGATATATGTGTGTACATTGAAACATCATAGCTACACCATTAATATGTACAATTTTGCCTTTATTAGTTAAATATTTTTATTTTATTTTATTTTATTTTTTGAGACAAGGTCTCGTTATATAATTCAGACCAACCTGGAACTCCTGACAATCCTCCTGCCTCAGCCTCCTGAGTGCTGGGATTACAGCTGTGCATCTCCACACCAAAGCATTTCATTTTAAGTAGTAATGAAAGTAACAATAGATAAGATTTGAAGAATAAAGATTTTTGAAAGTGACATACAGTATGAGATTCCTGGAATGTTTTAGGAGATACTGTATTTACCTGAAAATTCAGTTGAATAAATCAACTGACAAATTTTATATTAAAGAAAAATATCTTGGTAACTGAGAAATTCTTTAAAATACACAATCAAGTAAAATTACTTCAGAAATTAGTTAGATGTATCCAACATCTACTAATTTTGAATTATAAATTATGAAATTGACAAGAAATCACTAAAACAAAATTGCACTCCTGTATTTCTGAAAGTTTATAGTATTGGCTGGTGAGATTGTGATAATTTTAATTTCTTCTTTTTCCTCAAAATTTATAATTTCTAAATTTTTACAACTTTTTTTTCTTTATGTAATTTACAAAAGCAAAAGTAGTTAAAACTCTTCTGTTAAAATACAGTGGAAACTAATTCTGTCATTATTTAAGATAATCTAAGTTTACACTAGGCCATACATTTTAACATGATGTGTGCAATTTTAATTTATTTATAGACTAAATTTCTCAATAATTTGGATCTTCAAAATAATCATGATGAGTTTCTTTTAAAATGGTACAGTATTTGTTCCATATTCTTCAAATGAAAGGTGACTGGCAGCACCTGTCGGCAAAACTTTTTAACATAACCTAGATTAGATGAGCCATTTGTGAGCAGATGTTTCCAGATGTGCTATGCTAAATTACATCATTGACTGTATCCCACTAAAGGCAAGACTTACATCATCTCACCTTAAGAATGTCAGCCATAAGCCCATATTTGACAAACTCCAAGGGATCTCCACATACTGTCTTCTTCAGTACATCAGGTTAATTTCATGTAAGATTTAATTTCTAACTGTCAATGCTCTATCTGGGTAACCACCTTTTTAGAATAATTCTTAGCTAATAAGATGAACAATTCATGTCATAAGATATGGATCCAAAGACAACTTCATACTCATAAGAAATTCTGTATTTTTCCTAGTTACTAAAATAAATGGTCAAATAGGATTAGACCACTGTGGAAACTGACCAAAAGCCTAATAAGTAAGTCAAAGATGATTTAAAAAGAGAATTATCACTATTATTGAAATATTAAAGTGCAAATAGAAAAGACTTTTTCAATCATATTATCTCTTGGAAAAATTATTTTAATTTTTAGGTGATGAATGAGTGCATTATCATGTACTGTCTGTGCAATCATTGTAGAAGAAATACTTAAAAATCGTTTTTTAAACATTATGAAGTCCCAGTGAAAAGAAAGGAAAGGAAAACTAAAATCTTACCAAAGGTGGCAACTTAAATTTATTTTTTCTAATATGCTTCTTATTTTTAGAAAAAAAACTTTTACTAGAATATCTCCAAAATAATGATGAGCTAGGTTTTGTGAACTCAGCCTTAGGCTTAGTGACACTCAACTTATATTAATATGATATGGAAAGTAAAACACAAATGGAGCCACTTTTTCTGAATTATCAGAAATGTATATCCCTCTCGACCTTGTGATGAAAATACATTGAGAAGCTATTACGTTAAATATTTGGACACTGAATATTGCATTTAAGTAAATACTCACTGCATTTGTAAGTATAACTCATCACTTTACAGGATGTCAACTTAAATATTTGTGAATATTTATATGCTTAGTACCTATATGCTTTTTAATTCTTTTCCATCCATACAGCTTGGATTGTGTAGGTATTGCATAAGACACATTTAATTAATAATGTAACTCAGTATGATGCTTTCTTACACACTACACCAATGCTGAATACATTTTTGATTCATGACTATTTAAAAGCAAATTAACTCTCTAGTACTTAATTTTATTCTTGCTATTTATTCTATATGTGGTAAGCATTTCTTGGAAATGAACAATTTTCCTTAAAATAAAATCACAGTCCAAATTTTTACTTTCCTTAGCCTTATTGTATTATGCTTCTTTCTAAACTTGCCAGTTGAACTAGATTAGATTTAAAAACAGCTACCTTAAAACATTTTCATAATAATGTATTTATTTAATTTGTGTTCATTTTTTACTGTGTTGTGAATATAATTATATTCCTGAAAGGTACATTATGTTTCTTCACATGTATGTTTTTCACACTGAAAAATATTTACATCAGAGGTACTTATCCTGGTCTGTCATAAATGGGCACAATCAATGGCAAATATATCGAGGCCCAGTATTTCTTAGATGGCTTCAAATTCATGAATTCACTTTCCTAGAACCATTATATTTAACCAGAAGTGGAACAGCAAGTGAGACATCTACAATACTTAAATCTATTATATGAATAATATATGGTTATTATAATTTAGGAAAATGGCAGAAGAGTCCCTGGAGCACCTTTCCAACAGCTCTCCAATGTCATCTTCTGCAGTTAAGATCCATGTGTTTTTATACTCACTTAAATACTCATTAAGCCTTAAGTTCCCTCTTTTTTTTTTTTTTTTTTGTGGCACAGGGGGTTGAATTCATGACCTTGCGCTTGCCAGGCAGGCGGTTATGTCACTGAGCTAGATCCCCGGCCCTTCATCCTCAGTTCTTAAGTAATTTATTTGCATTTAGACGTTTCTGCCTTAGGTCATGTTGCTCTCCAAGGCTATATTATTAAGTCTATTTTCAAGGTAACTGAGCAAAAAAACTGCAAATAATTATCTAGACATCTAAGTCACCCAGTTTCTCTAAATGTAGGATTTAACAGATTAAGTGCTTCTTAATCAAAAACACACTGACAGAGATCTCTACTTATTGATATTTTTTTATATGATGCCTTTAAAATTTGATGAAATTATTTTTCATTAACTACTTAGCTTACTTTAGTAACAAGAGATATTTCCTCTATACTACAAGTATTCCACAAAAGTTAAAGAAATAAACCCATTTAATAAATACATCGTGACTGATTATTATGTTCAAGGCACTGAGCTTGAGGATACAGCAATTTCTTTCTCAGATTTTAAATTCTGTTACAAGAAGAAATGATAATGAGAACGTAATACAGGTAATAACTATCATGATTACTACCATAATTAGAGCTTACTTTACAGCGGATGTTGCTTTTACTTATTATAATGCACTAAACTCATTTATATTGTGATTTTTTTGGTATTATTACCTTATTTTACAAATAATACAGAGTAAGGCCCAGAGAATGTGAAAAGTTTTCTCAAGGTCACACAACTAGTAACGGTGGCACTGGGATACAAACCCACCAGAGTAGACCAAAATACGCACTTTTTTTTTAAAGGTTGGACTTAAATTAACAATCCAGTTGAAATGAATACAATGTGAATAGCAGGTGACTGTTTTTTTCCTATAGGTTTTCAAGGGTTTATAAAATAACTTCTTTTCTGTTATTAGCGTTCTTTTTTGAAAAAGACATCCAAGTTTAATGTCTGGCTATATATCATTTGCTCAAAGTACTTCTAAATTGGGGAGGGGTAGTTCTAATATGTGCAGGGTAAAGAAATGTGTCTGCCATTAGGGTCTATATAAATGTTTCTTTTTAAGGAAAAAGCAAATAGCTCCTCCTGCAGACATCCTCAGTGGTTTTCAAGATACATCCTTGGTTTAACTTAGGAGAGCTTGAGGAGAAATATAGGAGAAAAGGAAGGCATTACATGGCTTGGCATGCCAGTCAGCTTCTGGTCTGTCACCAACTCTTGTTCAAGACTGGCATCAGGCCTGGCCACAAGACACTGGGGATGGCTTCCTGGCCTCCCAGAAGTCATGTTGTTAAGTACAGACAATATGGGGAAAGGGACTACTCTGCCTCTTCCATAGATAAATGAAACGTTTTGACTACTCATTCCTAAATCTAGAGCTTACCAGAAGAAATTTCGAAACTAAACATAAAATGTATACTCCTAATCAGGACTGTCTTCAACAGTATGTAACTTGTGTAGTCACTCAGTGCCTATGATGAACGCTCTACATTCACAATTTTGAGGTTCTTAATTTTGAACCAGGGCCCCTGATTTTCACTTTGCCCTGCGCCTGCAAATTGTGTAGCTCATCATAGTGCAAAGGATTAATGAAAGAAGAATCTGAAAGTGCAATTTACATGTCTAATTTCAATTTACAGTTCAGTTTTTCCAGATGATTCATAGAAGGAATAAAACCAAGTTTTCATCCCCAGGCTAATATCTAAACATTAAGAAAGGTAAAGCAAAAGCCAGATTATTTTAAAATAATTATTTATTCAAGAGCCAGAAAGGAGAAGAAGTTAAATGGCGGGCTCAGGGTTTCATGATCACAACCTGAGAACTCGTCCTGCTGTCATTTCCGGATAGGAGCTGCTGCCTCCGGAAGCATGCATGACTCAGGCATCCAGCAGGGGTTGATCTTGCTCTGGGTCGCAGGCTCTCTCTGCCCAGAATATCACAACCACAAGACTTGTTTCCAGCTGCCCACAGAGTCCTGCCGCCCACAACAGGCTCAGCCAACTGCTAAAGAAAACTTGGTAGTACCTGGAACAGTTGATATAGATGGAAACCTAATTTATACACACAAACACACAGGCACAGACATGTACACATGTCAGGCTTTTAAATGAAATCTTCTAAGTTTGCCTAAAAGGAAAAGAAACGAATATATTCTAGATTTTAGAAGTGAATGAATCTTTACAGTTGATTCATGTCATTTAAAACCTTTTAAAATTGCTTGTAGTTTATAAAATAACTTTTAGTTTAGCTGTTGTGATTATTTTTGCTGATAGGAAAAGTAAGACCAACAGCAATAAAAGTTAAATCTAATTAGCAATGCAAGCTTATGCTAGAATTAGTGACAACAATGAAATCTAAAACTCAGATTTCCTGATCTTAATTATTTTCTGTTATTTAATACTCAGTGTAAATGTTTATGGAAAAGGAGATTTTCAATTGTTTGCTTATTTTGTGTCTTACACAGGTCTGAAAGTTACTGTCCACAGGCCAGTCCCTTGTTTTACTAGAGTTTTATTAAGACACAGCACGTCCGTTTATGGATATATATTTTATGACTCACATTAAAAATCAAAGTTGAGTAACAGATTTGATGACCACGTGGCTTGCAAGCCAAATGTATTTATTGTTTGATCCTTTACAGAAAAAGTGTCTTGATCCCTCATCTACTGGGATATGAATTTCTTCAAACTCTGAGTTGCAGCATTCCCAATGCTGAGGTCAGTGTTGGGCACAAAATAATTTTTAAACTAAATAAATAAGATAGGAGTACCAGGTAACCTGGAATAAGTAAGTATAATTAAGTGGAGTAAACCTCAGACACAATATGGAATATTCAGTTTTAAAATGTTGTAATTCTTAGCTGTTATGGTTCTGCACTTTTTCTGCCTACTTCAGTTACTGGATTTTGCAGGTATTTTAATGATCTAAAAAATTGAATATCCATATATAAATACAGAACATATATATTTATATATGATGCTAGTTTTTTTTTCAGAATATATATCAAAATTATGGAAACTTTAAGATCCATTTTCATCTTGATGCCAGTCTTTATTCCAGATATTACATAACCTATTGTTAATAAAACAGAGAGCGCAAAATTAAATAAATTGAAGATGTCCTAAAATGCAAATCGTATGTACAGAGTTCTACCTGCCTGTCAATCTATGTAGTTTGTTAGGTGTTGACTTCACAGAAACACCCTTTAAAATCCTCATGGTCAATAAATTGTTTAATGGAGCAAGGTGATTAACTATTGAAATAGCTAAGTAGTTCCATAAAAGAGAAATTACTTATATTTGATGTTTAAGAGACTAACTATCTGATAGAAATGGTCCATTTGTGCAGTTAGCATCTTTAAAATATACCACAAGAGGGAGATGGCCATCTAAAAGGTTTGAGTGCCTTGTGGCACACATGTCTCAAAGTCTTAAAATTCAAATTTAACTGCATAGATTTGCTTTTCCTATGCTTCTGTCAGCTACCTCCTTCTTCAAGAGCTGTGAATTTTATCTTCTAGAGGTCTCTGCTGGCATTACTTCAGTTTTCCTAACTTTATTTTATTTTTCTCCATTACTTTACACCACTCCCCACATCACCATATTCACAAAACAGTGTATTACACAGAGGATTTTTTATCAAGAAGAATCCAAAATTAATATCGTGTGCATCTTGTTTTACATTAACAGTATTAAACAAGTTTTCATTGACCAACTTCAGGTTCATTTGCAAGTGTATTTATAGCAAATTGTTTTGGAATTAAATGATCAAAAGCAAATACTGTGAAATTTTAAGTTAGGATGGTAGCTGCTCAAAAAATTGAAATTCGGATGACCTTGTTTCAAAGGATGCAATATGCCTGCTCAGTATATATCTTTGAGTATACATTTTTATACAGAGTATATAGCATTTCCAACTGTCAAACACCTTTGACCTTTGGTGGTTTGCAGAACCCATATACTACTTTTACTTAATTTTTGCATAAAAGCAGGGGATGTATAGAATATTGACTAAAAGGACACAAAGTGCCAGACATCTGATACATCTGAAGCCTACACAACCAAAAAATGCAAAACCTGCATTTGTTTAACTTTCACTCAATGTTCAAGGTTCTTCTACTCTGCATGGTGTTGTCCCTTGCGATATGTGAATATCTGCATTTGAGCCAAATGTAAGAAGGTGTACATAAATATACCCCTGCTTCAACACTGCTTCTAAAACTCTGCACATTAGTGAGGTGGTTGAGAGGTATCACTGATTCAGTTACGTAAAGCAGGGAGATCTGCTTAAAATGTGTTAGAAGAGGACTATTGTATATTTAGAAACAGGATGAAATAAGAAAATGTGCAGAGATTAAAGAATGCTGTGTGATTGGGACAAGACAATTCATTGGGTGATATATGCTAAGCAGGCCCCAAATAAACCAGGTCTCCAGGTATTTCCCTTGCCCTGCCAGTAAATAAGACTGAGCTAGATCAACTAACTTTGCATGAAGTGATCTGGAAGGAAGAGTTGAATTAATTACCCATACATCACTTGAAAGTTGTTCTTTTTTTTCTCATTAGATTTACTTAATAATTTACGTCCCAAATCTTTCATGTAGAATTTAAATTGATTAAAAAAAATTTGTGAATAGTAAATTGGGGAGGAAAGGGAATGCACAAATTTTAAAGAAAGAAAAAAAATCTAATTATAGGAGTACAACACAAATCGTAAATCTTAGATCCCTGATAGATAGAAAATAAGGAAAGACAATCTACTTGCCAGCTCAGGAAAAGTCTTAGCATACCTCCAGGAGAGGGTCCCTAAAGTGGACTTTGTCATTCAGAGAGCAAAGGAAGTGCATCTAGAGGTTCTGATAGAACCTGCAAAGAGTACTAGCTTTGCATACCTGTGTATTGTGAAGTGCTGGTGAGTTAACTTCTGGAAAGTAGTATTTAACTCATCAGCTACAAAGCTAGTTTCATAAATTGCATGGAATTTTAAAAGTAAAGAATCATTTATGAATTACTTTTAAAAAGTCTTTGCTGGAGCTTTCTGATGAAGAAGATCACCTTCTTCTGAGGGAAGGAATCAGCACCCAGTTCAGTGACTTCTAAACAGGGTGCCACATGGTTCCTGGTAGCCCAGGGGCAAGATGGTCTCCTTTGTCATCCAGGCATCTCCTTGTCTATTTTGGTATTCATTATGCAGAATCCCACATGGGAGAATCATTCTAGTGATGTAAAAATAATGATAAAATCACCTTCTTCAGTTCAGCTCCTGAGTTTTCACATTGCCCAGTCGTGCTTGTCCTGAGAGGGAGCTTAGAGAAGAGCTGCTGGGCCACTGCCTCCCACACTACCCTTCCACTCCTTATTCCTGGCATGCAGAGAGAATAAATGGAAGATGTTGTCTGAGTTTTAGATCTATTATTTTAATGTTTTAAGAAACTTGTCCATAAAGTCAGAG
>RJWT010017563.1:0-19282 GCA_004365215.1 Cuniculus paca | reverse complement strand
ACAGATTTTCCAGCCCTTGTGTTTCTGGTTCTGTGACATTTTCTTCATTATAGATTCACTGTCATCCTTTCTTTCAATAATAATTTGCTGAACGGAGCCTACCATAATAAGGGCCAAGGAGAATTTTAGTCATAAGACTGGTTAAAGATATATTAAGTGCTCATGACAAACCCTTCTTCATCTCCAATTTTCTACCCCGTTTTGTGTGTGTGTGAACAAATGCCTGCATGCTTACACACACAGACACACAGACACACACACACACACACAACCATGTGTGTTTTGGTTTGTCATTTGTGTCCTTCAGGATCACAGAGAAATTTGAAGAGAACTCTAGAGTGTCAGAGATTTGAAGCATGATACAGTAAGAGTAGTCCTCCATTGTCTTTTATCATTCAGCTTTATTGAGATTTAAATGAAAAATAAACTTGTGGCCGGGCGTGGTGGCTCACGCCTGTAATCCCAGCACTCGGGAGGCTGAGACAGGCGGATCATTGTGAGTTTGAGACCAGCCTGGGCTACAAAGTGAGCTCAAGGCCAGCCTGAACAGCATAGTGAGACCCTGTCTCAAAAACACAAGGGCCAGGGATCTCGCTCAGTGGCCTAAGCACCTGCCTGGCAAGCGCAAGGTTGTGAGTTCAATCCCTGGTGCCACAAAAAAAAATAAAATAAATAAATAAAAATAAACTTGTATGCAGTTAAAGTGCATAACTTGATGTTTTGATATATGTAAGCATTGTGAAATGATCACCACAATCGAGCTAATGAACATGTCCAACATCACATGTAGCTATCATTTTTTTCTCTCACTCTCATTTTATTTTCTTTTGCATGGAGATTCTTCATTTAATGACTGAGCTATGTTCTGAGATGAGGTGTTAGAGTAACTGGTCACTAAATGAGGAATTGTATATAGTATGTACAGTACAATATTCAGAACAAAGAAATGGTCAAAGGAAACTCCAACTTGATGACTTTACCTTTTATTTGCATAACTCTTCCATGCAGTACTGTAATTTATAACAGAACATAAAACTACAGTACTATACTGTACAGCACCATCAGCAAAACTTACACTACTGTATAAACCAAGTACACTGTACAAAAAAAAAAAGACATGATACTCTAGAAACAAGATGTACAGAACTGCACAAAAAAAGACTAGTCATAAGTCTGAGTGGCGGGTCATAAGTCCAAATGGCCTGCCTCAGTTGTAAGTCTGAGCAGTTATTAAACAGGTGGGTTGTTAAATAAAGAGTATCTGTACTTGTAAGAATGCTTAAAATTGACCTGCTAGGAAAATTTCAACTATTCAGTACAATCACCATCACTTACCAGTGTTGCAGAATCAAGCCTTTGTGCTCATTGGCCAATTGCTCTTATTTTCCACAGCCCTTAGACCCTGACAACTACCATTCTATTCCCTGCTTCTATGATTTCAACTTGTTTTAGATTTCACCTATAAGTAAGATTATGCAATATTTGTTTTTCTGATTTTGACTTATTTTACTTGGCATAAGGTCCTCCAGGCTCAACGATGTTGTCACAAAGGGCAGCATTTCCTTCTTTTTACTGAATGCTATTTCACTGGGTACATATTACACATTTTCTTTTCTGCTCATCCATCAGTGGACATCTGGTTGTTTCTGTATCTTAGCAGTTGTGAATGTTATGCTGTAATGAGTGAAGAGTGTAGATATCTCTTCAAGAGTCTGCTTTCATTTCTTTTGGTTACGTAGCCCATAGTGGAATTGCTGGATCGTGCAGTAGTTCTGTTATGCTTGCCCTTTATTCTCAGTCTGCATATGAACCTTACTGACCTTGGCCTTCAGAGTCTAATGAGTTTCTCACCTAACACCAGGCCTGCGAGCAGCCTTCTCTACTCACTCAGCTAAGTAAAGAGCATCTTCAAGCAGTAGGGTTCCTATTACTCAACCAGCAGAACTGGAAAGAAACCACTGACCAAGGCCATGGGCATTCCATGTCCATCCTCTACTCATTAATCTTAAACAGTGAAAAGTGAACCAAGATTCCCTTTGCCTAACAAGATGACATAAAATGATTACTTCAAGTCATGCTTAGAACCTGGTGAGAATGGTCAGTTTGCGATACCCGAACAGAAGAACAAATTAATTCAGCTTGTGCAACAACAAGAATGGGAAATACAGAGTAGGAAAAAGGCATTGTAAGAGAATAAATCTGCCAGATTGGGATTTCCAGTTATATCTCAGCCTTAGCCAACCCATCTATGAGAGTAAAGTTGATCTGAGAAAAAGTCACTGCTGAAAGGACACGTGCTCAAGTTTCATGCTGAGAGATAATTACATAGTAGTGAATATTTTCTATTTTGTTTTCTTTTGATGGAAAATCATGTGTGACAGTCCTTGCTCTTATAAATAGGGTGATTTAGGGTTTGGGCCCATATTTCATCTTTCTTTTATCACTGAATACTTTTATTAATATTGACAATATGTTTAACAACTTAAAGATTGTCCTAGGGTACTAGTCAATGAATATAGTATTTACCAAACGCCCATTTTGAGTCAGGTCCCACTCCAAAGTGTGGAATATATATAAAGTAGAGATCACATAGCACACACACTGACATATGAATTTCATGGTTTGAAGGGAAGAGAGATGTGAAATAAACACAAAAATAAACATATAGTTGCAATTAAGGGAAAAAAAACTTGGATTTTCCAAAATCATGTAAAGGGGGATATAGGCAGGGAGCATCTAATTAAAGAAAGACTTCCCCGAGGAAGGGACAGTTGATCTGAGACCTAAGGGATAAGAAGAAAGTAGTAGGGGAGGATAATTAGGACACATGTGAGTTACCAACCATGCTGGCGTTAGAACAGGCTCAGAATACAGAGAAAAGTACCTGTGTGTGCACACAGAGTTAAACTTTCAAAAAGTTGCTTTATTTATAGAAATAACAAGGCCACTTAGTGATTTTCAGACACATATGTATTAATGAGGTGGGAATAACTCTTGACTGAACCTGAAGTGTTTGGTTTGTTGTCAAGGTCAAACAACTCATCTATGAGCTGAAAACTACCTTCCTGCATCTAGATATTTGTGTTATTTTCATTCTTAATTTAAAAATTATACCTAAAGACTCTTTCTAAGCCTTTTTTAGCAGTCGAATACTGAACTACTCTCAGTGTCAATAATGTTCTGTTTGTTTGTTTTGATTTTTGGGTTTTTTTTTTCCAGTACTGGGGACTGAACCCAGGGCCTCCTAGAACCTTCGCACTGAGCACATCCTTCGTCCATATCTCCTTTTAAATTTTGAGACCAGGTTTCACTAAGTCACTAAGTTATCCAGGATGAGCCTAAACTTCTGATCTTCCTGCCTCAGCCTCCCAGAGTCCTGGGATTACAGAAGTTCACCACTGCTGGATAATAGTAATAATAAATATCCATGCATGTTTGTACACGCATTTGCATAATAAAATATAGCCATCACTTTAAAGTATTGCTAAAAGACTTTTGGATATTTTTTCAGACTATCAGCAAATTTTCCTTCCCTCTTTTTTAGGACATATCATCTTTATGAGTATAAAAAACTGTTCTGGACTATTTGCCCAACTTCTGTTCCAATTTTCATTATTAGGAAGTCAGCATCTTATTAATACATGTATTGTACATACCTATGTCACATGTATACATAGGTGTAACATATGTACCCACATACACATAATGTAATGCTGGCTCAAATAGTAAGACAATAAGATTATTAACAAGCAATTCATTCACAGTTTGACCTTGAAATGGGCACAGATCAGTTGTCATCTGCAAAATATCTGCACAGCAAAACCACTGCAAAGCATTCCTGAGTCTCCTCACTCAGTTTCCTGGGTGCTTTTTTTTCGTACCCCTCTTGTCTCCCCTATCGTGCCACACTTGCACTGTCACAGTCTTACTTCTATTACCAGACTAAACCTTTTGAAAGTCTCCTTTCTCTCTTCTTAGGAATTAACCACCCACCCCATGCGTTCCACATAAACATTTTCCTTCTGCATTTATTCATTTTCCCTTCAAAGTCCCCCTCCTTTAAAACTGAATGTTTACCTGAAAAAGAGCAAATGGAAGAGAGGTGTTATTGAAATGTAATACGGTTTTGATATAATTACATAACTGCATATACATTGTGTTTGTAATTCTTCTGTATTTATATGCCTGTTCAATTTCCATCTTGTTTCTCTATTACCATCTCTATGCTACACGCTCATAAAAGCTGTCAAAACAACACGACATATAAACTCAGAACAGGTTCAATGAACTGTTTCAGCTGCTTTTTCTTCTCATTTCCTTCCACTCGCTTCAGGAATCCTTGGGCTTTGACAGTGGGAATTGCAAAACCCTCAGGGCAAGTCCCTTTGTGGCTCATTCTGCATCTTATTTAGTGCTGGTATCCAGAGGCTGTAAGTAATTCTGAACAGGCCAGTGTCACAGCTAGCTCAGGTGATTCGCGACATCATTCAAATATGTCAGTATTCTCTCTAACTTCACCAGAATAAGGTGTCAGCCTTTGAGGACTAACGTGGCAGGCAGGGTAGCTGGGCCACCCCAGGGTTCGGACCCTCACCCAGCTCCCGGGTATCGTAAATGAGACCCAATTGTGGAGTTGGTGAACCCCTCCTCCATTCTTCACTCAGCAGAAAAAAAAAGGCTTCAGGTGCAGTAGGGTGGACTCAAGTTAGACACAAGGATAAGTCCCCTGAGAACACAGGTTGGTAAACACTGGAATATGTTATCAAAGGAAGCAGAAGATACGTTTTCCCTAGCGGATGTTGTTTGTTTTTGTTAAGTACACAGACTTGCTGGCAGATGGACCTACCTGAATCCAGGAAAGCAGCCTTTATGACCTGTGATAGATGTGTGGCTTTTCCAGGTGGTCTTTCCTTAAATCTCATTTCTCAAAGAGAACCTTCCCTGCCATCCATTTTTTTTAAACTGGGGATTGAACCTACAGCCTTTGCATTGAGCTACCTCCTCAGCCCTCTGATAGTATTTTTTATTTTAGGTCCCAGAGTCGCACATACCCAGCTTCCCTCCTACCCATTCTAATTTGATTTTTTTTCTTTGTCTTTCTGTTATTGTCCTGTTATTTTTCTTTTCCTGTATAAATTATAGTTCTACATTTATTTGCTTGCCGGTATTAAGCATTTGTCGGCATGCCATGCTCCCCCCACCCCCCGTTTTCCTTCCCGCTCCCCTCTTCCCCACATAGCAGCCGGATTGAAACTTATTTTTTTTTCCATTTGCTGTTGTTTATTTGTGATATTTTTGAGACAGGGTCTCACTATGTAGTCTGGACTGGTCTTGATCTCACTACATAGCCCAGCCGGGCCTCAAACTTGTAATCCTGCTGCCTCAGCCTCCCAAATGCTGGGATTACGTGTGTGCACCACCTCACCAAGCAACAGAAACTGTTACAAAATCAGATATGATGAGAGAAAAATGACAGATGTCAAAGTGCGTACAATATGTAAAACACATAAAATTCAAGTAATTTAGATTGAACCTTTAAACACCTGAAAAAGTCCATCCATTCCTGTGCTTGAAGTGGTCCCTAGGCTTCTCAGCCGATTATGAACCAAAATTCTCAGCACGGCTATAACATGCCACGTTGTGTCCCAAGCTCCTGGCCTTCTGTGTCGTCCTGATCCTATCTTCCTCTGCATGGTCCCCTGGGCCCAAGCCACTCCAAGGTCCTGTGGTTCCTCAAACTTAACACCATACTCAGGTCATGCATTAGCTTCTCTGCTAGAAAACTGTACCCCAGATGAAAAAGGCGTGGCTCCCTCCCTAATCCCTGCACTTCTGCCTTCCAGACACATCCTGTCAGACTGCTCTGCACAGAACCATCCCCAGTCCCCACCACCATGCTACTTTCCGCTCCCTTTTACCTGCCTTATGTTACCCTCTCGCGTGCACCCTTGTTGTAATATTTTTAATTGACAGGTAACATTTTATGTTTTGACCATGTTCATGAAGTACGTCCATAGGCACTGTGGAGTGATTAAATCTAGCTAATTAACAAATGCACTATAGCACATCATTATCATTTTTGTGATGTTAGCACACCTTTAATTTTTCAACAATACAATATAGCATCATTAACCAGAGTGGCCCTGCTATACACAATAGATCTCTCGAAATGTATTTGCGCCATCTAACCATAACTGTATCCTCTGACCAACATCTCTCCCTGCCCTCCAATCACCCCAGCCTCTGAGAACCAGCATTCCATTCTCTACCGTTATGAAATCAACAGTTTTAGATTCCACCAATGAATGAGACCATGCAGTATTTATCCTTCTGTACCTGGCATATTTGGCTTAACATAATATAGTTTACCTATGGCATACTGATTTGTGCTTTTGTATTTGCCTCTCAGATCTACTTCCCACCTACCCTCCCTCCTGAAAACTACATTTTCTTTGTTTCCATTGCCAGCAAGGTATGGCCACAGGAGTGGGGTATGCTGAAGTTTAGAAGAAGCACTGCTTTCCTTCCTTCCTTCCCTTTCTTCTTTCTCTTCTCCTCCTCCTTCTCCTCTTCCTCCTCTGCTATCTCCTCCCTTTCCCTTTTCTTGCTCTTGCTCTCCCTTTCCTTTCAGGTACCATTGCCAGCACAAACCCTGTCACCCTAGGACTTCCGACTCCCCTAGATAACTTCTCCTCCCTGCTCTCCGTGGCCCAGGAACTTACTTGCTCCTGGCTCTAGCAACTATTTCTCCCTATTATTCCCCAGATCTCAGAACGACAGCAGATGATCTTGGGGCTGGTTCCCAGTCTCCTCTAAGATTTTAAAATATGTGAAACACATTCCTTATTAAATTTCCTATTTGGAAAGTTCAGTTTCTCTGAGCAGCAATTAACGGTACACTCATTTCTCACTGCCACTACCCAGAAGGGTGGCAACTAGAAAGCAGGATGGCATCTCCCCCAGGACCACTCTTGCTACCACTGTTTACAGGGCTTGCTGTAGGTCCTTCCTTAAAAGTTACATGCTAACCAAGGTCTTTCCATCCCTCCCTTTCTAATTAGGTCTTCCCTCTATCTTTCTCTTATTTCCCTGCTGCTTTTATTACCATCTTTTATAATGTGTAGTTATAATTTGTTCACTCATTTGTTTGTGTAATGCTATCATCCCCCACTAACCATACGTAAGGATCTCGCCTCTCTTATTCAACACTCTTTCCCCAGCTTTTGCTAACATCTCCAGTCCATATTAGATGATCTACAAATATTTTTAGCAATAAATAATAAGTAAATTTGAACCGGAACCCCTCAAAGTAACCATTCTGGTACTTTGGACCTAGTTTATGACCCATAAACATTTATGGAGTTGATTAGTACCCGTGACCTTCTCTGAAAAATTCACAAGGATTGCCAGGATATCAAGGTTTACATAAATCCTGGAAGATGTATTTTCCATGGCATTTTCCATAAGACTGCATACTCATTTATACGTTATTGCATGTTCCCATCAAAGTGCCTCCTTCCCCAGTGTGCAATGTAAAAGCAAATGAAGTAAATGTAGTCTATGAAGTAAATGTAGTCTATGAATTAAGCATATTCATTTGTGAACTGTAGAGAGAGCACAAACAATTCATGCATCCACTTTCTTCCTCTGAGTTTTTGCTATTTTTGTCTTTTTGTCTAGTTTTGGCTTTTTTGGAGGCGAGTTGGTAATTTCATGTTTATTTCCTCTCATCTAAAGCGTCCTAAGCTATCACAGGGTAATATTAAATTTTGTGCTTGACATTTTCCTTTTGTTTTAAACAGTTACCATATTTAGGTTGCGTTATAGACATTTCACCCAGCCTTTAATTGGTCTTTATAATGCTGTACACTTCGTTCTTGTTTCTAAAGAGAAAACCCTGAACGAACCTCAAGAAGTCTATCATGCACCACTTTTTTTTAACTTTCCAATTTCTATTTGTTCCTTTATTCTCCATACTTCTCTGTCTTCTCTTTTGTTTAAAATCTCATTTAGCATTCTCTTGAGGGGAGAACACAAGATTACAATCTAACAGTTGTAATGAGAATGGGTTAAATTGGTACCGTTTCCCATTTTCATTACAATTTTGGTGGCAAGAATAATGTAACAGAATTTTTAATGCCTCATATATTACATGTACATTTTCCCGTGAGCTCCTGCTCCTTTTCCATGGACAGCACTGTGGCTATGTGCTGCAGGACTTTGATCTTTTGATATTCTGCATTATAATCAATTGGCCATTTTATCCCTTCCCCATAGATTACAGTCAAATAAGTGAAAAATAGTTAGATCTCTAGCAAACCACTGCATCTCATGACTGTAAAATCCTATCACCTGCAGACCAGAACCTGCAAAATCCATGGAGCCAGGGACTCGAATTGGGCAGGAGGTCCATGCCAGGTGTCCTGGCAGCCAGGCATTTCTCTGAAAGGCACTCTGAGAATTTAGTTTTGTCATTTCGTGCATGAACATACAGTTTGTTTAGTTACGTATCAGTAAATTGAACTTTGAACACTAAGATGATGACTTTTGAATGGGAAAACCTTGCAGATCTTGCTACCCCGAGTGTGGTCCTCAGGCCCATAGTATGAGCAGAACCAAAGGGGACATGAAAAATTCAGAAACTCACCTCTGCCAGTCCAGACTTCTAGAATCAGAATCTGTATTTTAACAAGACCCTCCAGGGACGGGTCTGCACTGCAGAGTTGAAGAAAGGCCTCTGTAGTGTTTATTAGAGGGCATACTTAACCCAAATAACAAAGAAGAAGCTCTTTCTCCCTGTGCGAATCCAAGGATAAGTGGGGGAGCCTAGTCCAAGGCTCAGCCCCAGCGTCACAAAGCCCTCAAGGGGTACTTCTTAGAATCTACCCCCTGTGATGTCATCTTCACTTTAGCCTTTTTCTAGTCTTGCTTTTCATTACCAGTCTTTCTGGGTTCCACTTTCTAGCAGACTCGAGACTCCTAATTCTCAAATATCCTTTCAAGTAGAAACACCTCCCCATATTTTAGCTTTTCTGCTATTGTTGTGGAGAAAGTCCTCTATCTACTCTCTGCCTTGACTTCTTCATTAAGTAGGCATAATGATATTTATTATGGTAAGTAAGATAGTGACAAAAAGCCACTGTAATAAAGAAACTTTCAAAACACACACACACACACACACACACACACATGCTCAAACCAGAGAGAAATGTCCCGTCTGACAGCATAGCTCATGCGCTCTTTCAGAAAGTGAGTTTCTCTCCAATGTTATTCTCCATGATTTTCAAGGACATTATCCTTGTTTGCAGATTGAAGTTTCATTGCCACAGGAAGAACAGGATAAGTATCCAGGTGAAATTTACCTGACCCACTCAGCTGGAAGAGGGTGAGAGACATGGCCCTTCCCTGGCCATCCCACTCCAATTCCATGACAGTGGCACTTGAGTAGATGCCAACAGTCCCAAGTACACTCACCTACAGGGTTATTTTAGATGTTCAAGGATTTATGGAGATCAGTTTTATAGCACACCTCCTGACACCCTTACACATTAGATATTCAATGATGGTAGCTACTATTCTTATCGTCTTATCTTTAACCATGCTAGAAACACATTTGCTGCTTATCAAGGTGTTCAAAACTTCAGCTCATGGAGTGGGAGGTGAATTTCAGCCCACTTCCTGAAGGCAGCCACAGTGGGCTTAATATCAGGTTTGTGTGACTTTGGCACCAACTTGGACACGGCTTGATGTCTGGAGAGTAATGAGCAGCCTTGTACCACTTCTGCCCTTTAAGCCTCTGCTACCTTCAGTGGAAGCAACAACACCCAGTGAAGGGATTTCAGTCCCCTTGGTTCATCTGTGCCAGGCAGACTGTTGGGAGAAGAAGTGTGAGGAAGTCTGATCCCACAGGGAACTCCTGAGCAAAAATTGAGGACAAAATGGGGCCTGTCTTGGATTCTTTGCACTCCTCCACCAGTTCAGGCCATGGCTGCAGCTGCATGGGGCCAAGGGAGGCAACTCAGTACCCGCAGCAGCCTGGGGGATAGGGGCACTGGCCCACCACAGGAGAGGTGGCAGGCAAGGACACAGTCTCTGAAGATTTTTGGTTGCCTAAGTCTATCTAGGTGGCTGGATTAGGAAAGGTTATGATCACACAATAAATCTCTAGCTTCAACCAGCACTTGGCCCCAAGGAGATCATAAGAAATGTAAGTTACTCAATGTCATCTTTTTTTTTATTTTAAAAAGCTAAAAAGAAAAAAGGATAGAAATGATACAAAATTTTAAAAAATGTAGGAAATTAACACTGGTAAGTATATTGCATATTGTTATCTTAGAAGTAGTTGTTCAGGTTAAAAGATTTAGGCACAAAAAATGATCAAACAAACAATGAAAGCACAAACTGTTTTTTTGGATGAACTAACAGAGATTACTAGTATAGTTATCTGTCTATATATATATATATATGTATACCTATATACATATAATCTTTTTCAATGTCATCTTTCACTATGACTGGAAAAAGGATTCCTACCATGCCAAGAAACAAGACCTTTCCTGCAAATAGGTGTCCAAGCTCTGGTTGTTTATCCTGTTAATCACCTATCACTGTTTATACGCATCCTAGGCACTAGACAAATTGTCTGCCCCCAAATAAGAATATGGGTTAATCCCAAATCATCACCTTTAACAGGTCTTCGGACTCAGTCTGAGTCTTTCACTTACAAACAGAAAAATAAACACAAAAATGAAAACAAACTTTGCATCCATAAGGGGTTCTTTGGAAAGAATTCAAAGTATTCTTCATCACCACATATTACACAATTACTTTTATAGCAGTTCTTCTATCCAAATGTACTTCCACGTTTCCAGACCACTGCCCAAGACCTTGCCATATTACAACTAGATTACAGTCTGCGATATAGCCTCCCCTACCCCTGAATTTAGGACCAATTCGAACCAGTGGTCCCACTGCAAATCAGCCTGACCTTGGATTCTGCTCCCAGTTCCTAGGCTTTGTCTTACTCTTTGTTTAAAATCCCACCGTGTGTCCTAGTTCCACTAACTATATCCACACCTTCTCCACTGCTCGGCTTTCGGCTCTAGCTCATGGTCTGATGTCCCAGATCCCTCAGGATCCTTGTATCCCTTAGTCCATTCGGAGATTTGCCTGTTCACCAGTCCTGTGACTTCCTGCTGCTCAGTGACGGATTCCCTGGGCCACCTGCCACCTGCTTACCCACCTGCCTGCCTGCATCTGCACCTATTGTCTGCTGCCAGACAGCTCGCCTCCCCATGGAGTGAAAGAACAGATGGAAGAGTCTTAACAAAGTGGTATAAAGAGAGAAAGTGCCAGCTGAACTGCTAGAAAAAATTAGGGTTGAAGTCCATTATTAGGGAAGGGAGTTAGCTAAGATGAAGGCCCAAGAAATGGGGAGGCTGCCTTCTATCATCTGAGTGGCTGAGGTTCGGTCAGAACAGCACAAGGGGAGAGCTGTGTCATGGAATTGGACCTGCTGTGCATCCCCACCCACCCTGAGACACATAAGAGGGACTGCCACTTCTCCCTATCTGAACCAGTGCCCTGTCTGTGAAGTGGGAGAATGACTCCCTTGGCATCAGCAATTGCTCTTGCTGCAGTTAAAAGAGATCTTACATGTAAAGTCTCTTACAGTGATTTCTTAGGCATCGGCCTGGTACACAGCAAATGCTCAATAAATATTCACATGCATCAGTTCTAGAGGAAAAGGTACATATGGGGTAGATTTGGTTTAGGGAGAAGAAACATCATAAATGGTGAACAAAACCTGAGACGAGATGGATCACCTTGTAAAAGATCAATAAATTCAGAAAGTGTGGAAGTGACATGAATCAGCGAGATAAAAACCAGGGCAGAAATAGAAGTCCAGGGCAGGAGGAAGCATGGAGAGCAGCAGCCCTGGGAGGGGAGCACTAGGAAAAGCTGTTGAGCAGGTCGTGGTGGGGAGCTGGGACTGAACCAGAGGCCCAAGGGTCCCAGGGAGTGGAACCTAAGCTACAGTCTACAGAATACAGGCACCATAAAATGTCCCCCAAGCCACAGAGAAAGCAATGAGGGAGGAAGTAAAGGGGAATTGCAGGACATGGCACATTTTATTGGAAGGGCAGTGAGTAGAGGGAGGAAAAGCAAAGTATTTGGAGCAACTCAGAGAGGGAGAATGGTGGGGAAGTCCATAGAGGGAGAGGTAAACAGGCAGTCAGCTGTGACCGAGAGGAGCGGCAATGAAGAAACATAATAATATAGAATGCTGTTTCAAAACAACAGCTGGGAATAGGGAATTGATCTCGAAGCAATAAATACCAGCAATGAGGGAGCTAAATACCATTAAAATGCACAATAGTTAATAACGATGAAGCCAAAGTTGGGAAGCAATTAATAAATTAATAAACAATAATATAAAGTTTAAAATGAATAAAGAAAAAATGAGGACATAAGTGTGATTGTTAAGTGGAGGAAGGGCAGGTGCCCTTGGAGAAGGGACAGGACACTGACCCCGCAGGATGGCAGAAGGGTGTGCTACAGGTCCAGAGTCCCTAAGAGAGAGAGGGCTGCTCAAAGGAGGGCAGAGCCGTCCCCAGGGAATGTGTTCTGCTGAGCCCACAGCTACTCACCCACCTCCAACAGAGCACAGGTGGCCTCTGGGACCGACTGCCCACATTGTCCCAGTGAGGTTGCACACATAGGTGAAATTCACCCTAAAGGTGGTCTCTGGATGTAACTACTAGGGAATTGGCCTAAAAATGTAGGTCAGGGACCAGGTCAGAGACACCATTCTCAGCTTCAGCATCAACCTCAATGCATCTTTTTGAGTGGTATTGGGAGAACAGGAGAAAGGGAGAAAATGACAAGTTGAGGTTTTTCAAGACAACATTAGTTTTGCATTTGCATGGAAAATGTTAATGATCCTATACAACTGAACTTTATTGTATTTGACATATCCAAATAAAAGTAATTCCTTTCCTTTCATTCCTCCTTCCTTTTCTTTCTCTCTTTCTCTCTCTCTTTCTTTCTTTCTTCCTTTCTTCCTTTCTTTCTTTCTTCCTGGCATTGAATTCAAGGCCTTCACACTGAGCTACAGCCCTAGCCCTTTATTGATTTATTTTGAGGCAAGTTTTCACTAAATTGCTACATTGCCCACACTGGATTCCAACTTGTGGTCCTCCTGCCTGAGTCTTCTAGAGTGCTGGGATTACACACATGCTCCATCACTCCCAGCTTTCTTACTACCTAGGAATCATGATATATGAGTTAGTATCATAAGTATTCGATAGCAAGTGTGAGAGCTTATTTTCCTGGGTTTGCTGCTATAAAACAAGGATAGCTTACCTCTCTTAGAGAGTGCTAAAATAACTAATTGGGAGGCAGATCAGAGACCTAGGTTCCTACATGGAAATACCAAAACACCACTCAGTATGAACAGACATATCCCAGGCCAGTCAGAAGCCATGAACCAACCTCTAAATGGCATGGATTCCCACTGGCATGAATTGTTGCCATGCTCCAACTCACACTATCAAAGCCTTTCTTTTGTCCACCCACGGTAGAGTCCTGAATACTTCAATTCTAGAACTACGTGACTCAGGAATCTTGGCTTGGGAAAACTCTTTAAATTTTTAATATGCCTTAGTTTGTGTTTTAAATAGGAAAAAAAATGGAAGTTCAAAGGTGTAAGTTACAGCTCTACTATTCTGATTCGTATAAGGAAAACCTTCAGTTCAAAGAGCAGAGGGCGGCTTTGTGCTAGATCCAGTGCGTGGAGTCTGCAGCACAGGACAGAACATGTACCATGGTCATGGTAATTATCATCAATTCTGCAGACACTGAATACACAGAGCAGGGAAGCTTTTCACTTCATAGCCTGAATTATTCACTATTGGATAAGCAATTTGTTTCTACTATGTTGGATATTAATTAAATTGATTCCAACTATTTGAAGTTTGATACCATTGATGAGTTAGTGTATTCTCTTCTAATATTAGCTTGCTTGTATATATTTGACTTCTGTATGGGTATAAAGATGTTTGCTTCCTAATCTTCATGATAAAGAACACCATCATAAACAATTTTACAATGAAATATGCCCCTTGTGGAGTGGAAAACAGCAATAACAAAAAATAACAGAAGAGCAGTTGTTTTTCTTGGAGTACTACTCTGCCATAAAGAAGGATAAACTTCAGTCATTTGTAGGAAAATGGATGCATTTGAGAGCACAATGTTAAATGAAATAAATCAGACACACAAGCTTAAGTACTGCATGGTTTCTCTTAGGTGAGAGATCCAAAATATACATAAAGAGCAAAATAAAAGAGCTAACAGGAAGTACGGAAGTAGATCTTTTTCATATAGGATTAATAGAAGGAAAGGGAGGGAGGGGAGAGAAAGGAATGAAAAGAGAATCAAAATGCCTTATGTACATGTACCAACAACTCACAAGCAATGTAATCATTGTGTAATGCAAACGTGTATAATAAAAATAAAAACTGAAAAAAAGAGAATTTAATAATGGCCTGCGAGCTGCACTATTCCATCTGAGAAGCACATCTAGAAAAAATAAAAGAATATTACTTATAAACATCCATGGGGCAGGGATTTAGCCCAGCGGTTCAAGTGCTTGTCTGGTAAGCGCAAGGTCGTGAGTTTGATCCCCAGTACCAAAAAACAAAACAAAACAAAAAACGACAACAAAAAAATAAACATCGACATGAACATTGTATTCCCAGAGTCCAGCTTTCTGAGCCAGCACATAGTGTATAGCTAGACACATGATCCCCTAGGCTAAGGTCCCCCTTCATTAGAATGTGGCTCATTCTTCTGCAACCTGTGACAATTATTTAAACCACTTGGTGCTAGAAGAGGAAGCGGGGAATCATGGAATCTAGTTCCACTTCTGACACTAAGTGTCTTGTCAACCAGACATACTGCGTCCTCTCTTGATCCCGGGATCCCCACCTGTGAGATGCAAAGACAGCTGCCTACTTCCCCTCTCTTGGGGAACGTAGTAAGGATTAAAAGAGATCACGAAGGGAAGCGCGCATTGAATATTCCCACTCCACGCATCTGCTATCTTCACAGTGAATATTAGCAAATAGTGAAGTCAGGAGGAAAATAGAAATCATCTAGAGCAGGATGCTGACTGGACCAACGGATCCTCAGAGGGCGCAAATTCAAGGTCAAACGTAAGCCAGTTACCAACAAGCTAGGACGAACATCAGGGCTCCTGATTCCCCAACTACACTTCGCACTCTGCCATTCGTTTGCTAAGTCTTGGTTATCCTGCATCGCCATTATTACACAATTAACCTATAATACGTGTTTAGTCGCATTTCAGCGTCGATACTACACAAGAATTAGAGTAAACTAGACTTATTATGTCGCTGGTATTTCTTGCAATGAAAAGATGCTGTATTATATGTTAAAATACCAAAAGTGTCGGTGCTCGGTGTGCGGCGCATCCTTAGTTAAGTTCTCGCTGGGCGACTCTGCCGGTGTTTGTTGCGCAGTTACTGTGCGGGACTGTGCTGTGGCTTTTCCATGCAGGCTCCGCGGTAGCCCCGCAAGTCCGCCCTGCTTCTCTTTGTAGTGTGGCGGCTGATCCTGGGGAGCTGGGCTTCCTGGCCTCCTCTACCAGGAGCTTCTTGGTGGTAGAGCAGATGCCGGGACACTGGGGCCGCATCCCAGAGGAGGAATTAGGTGTTTTCCCTCTTTGGGGCTCACTCCCTCATGGGGCTGCTTCCCGCTGGCCCCAGCCCTTGCTCCAGAGCCCTTCCCTGCCAGGCCTCACCTCCCTGCACCTGGTCTGCGAGCCCCATCCATCTTCTCACGGTTGCCATTCTGGTTACTAACAAAAGGAGAGCAGCTTCTGGTGCTGCCGATACCTTCAAGTTTTACTTTCTTGTAGTTGTTTTCAGTCGACTTTTACAATCATTAATTTTGGAACCACAGAGCTGAGCGATCTATTATTAGACTCCCACTAGCTTTACTGTAGCGAGCGCCTCTCCTGTGCGGGTCCTGATGATCACGGTTGCAGGGAGTTAGGGACTCCAGGCTGCTTTTGTGGAAACCACCAACTCCGCGCCTGAGCTGCAGCAGGTGTCCAGTGCGTGACCCCTTGTGCTGTCAGGAGGCTTCGAACTCCACCATCAGATGGTGTGGACACTGCCATTTCCCGAACATGACTTCTCGGAAGAGCGCTGATGCCTTCACCACTCCTGCCTTCACTTCCGCTCACCTTTCCCCGCGCCTCAGATCATACTACTTCCGTATTCCACAAGGGTCCCCACTCCTGTCCTTGGAGAGGAATATTTGAGACTTGCTCTCCTACATTTGCATGTGGCTGCCTTGCAAACAGATTCTTTCTCTTTTGCAAAACTCATCATCTGAATGACCGGCACAGTCTTTCCCACTGAACTCTGTACCCTCTCCGAACACCTTTGCGCTTAGCTCCTCGAATTAAATTCCTCCCATTGAACCACCTGGTGATTTCCGGATGGGATACTGACTGGTACAACTGAGTAAGAGAGTGATTTGAAGGGCACAGGCTGGCTCTGAACTCAGACTGTCTGACCGCCAAGACTCTGGCTTAATATTTCAAAGTCACTGTTTCCTGCAGTGCTATAGACTAAGATAGTGGTCTCCACACACCCTGTTAATTTTTGTGGTTCTGTAATTTTAGGAAGAAAAAACTGATATGTAGGGACCCCTAACACATGTATAGTTATTATAAATTACACGAAGTAATGTTACTACTTTGTGTGTTAGGTACTAGTAAAACCTAATCATTTTTATTTTATATTAAAAAAGAATCAATGATATGTTCCTGTCTACTAAAGGACATTCTAAACACCAAAGGAGGACAGTACACTTAGGTGTGGAGCGTAATAGCGTAATAGAAATATGTCTTTTATTCTTTATCGCTGTCACATAATTTTGGCTACTTTTATCTGAAGCGTTGAGTTCTTCTTCCAGAATAAGGCCACGTTTTCACTTCCTTCAGAGAAAATAAGGAAGGGAGTGCTGGGAGAGGATGAGAAGAAAAGTGAATGTGGAAGTCACTCAAATATTTTTTTATTCCAAACTCAAAACCATCTGCATGCTAGAAAGAGTGAATCACTTTCAGAATCGTTTTTATGACAGTCTTACTGAGATATATTGCATACCATAAAATTTATTTCTTGAAAGTGGGTAATTTAATGCTTTTTAGTGTATTCACAGAACTACGAAACCATCCCCACTTACTAATGTTAGAACATTTTTATCATCTGAAAAAGAAACTTAAGCCCAGTAGTACTTGCTCCCCAATTTCCCTCGCCCCAGCCTCTGGTGACTGCTAATTGACTATGTCTCTGGATTTTACTATTCCAAATATTTCCATACAGTACGTGACCTTTTGTGGTTGCACTTTTCATTCAGCATGTTTTCAAAGTTCGTCCATAGTGCAGCTGTATGCATTAAAGCTCCGTTCCTTTTTTATGGCCAAGTAATATTCCATTGTTTGACCAAATCATGCTTGCTTTACCCATTCACCAGTTGATAGGAATTTGGGTTGTTTCTGCCTTTTGGCTCGTAGTGCTGCTATAAACATGATGTACAGCTATTATATGTCTACACTATCTTGTAGATCACAATTCCTAGGGATAGACTTGAAGGACACAAGCTAACTGTGTTTAACAGTTTGAAGAAGTGCCAAGCTGTTTTCTACAGTGGCTATCACCTTTTACAGTGCCGCTGGCAGAAGTATCTGAGGGTCCAGTCTCATTACAATTTTTCCATGGCTGTTTCCAGTGGAGGTAAAGTGGTATCTTATTGAGGGTTTGATTTGTATTTCCATAATCATTCAACATCTTTCAAAAATCTAAAGCTATTTGATTAACGTTAACAAATAATTTATTAATACAAATTAAACATTAGTACTTATTTTCAGCAAATGGAAGGTGGCTAGTTTGATGTGCATGCTAAAGGGTATGCCAGTATCCTGATAAAATACTAAAAAATCACAGCGTGAAAGCTAAGTTACAGTTTCACTTACAATGTAACCATAATTTTGAGAAACATAAATTTAAAATGCAGCATCATTGATGTACCTATATATGGCTGGCCCCTGGTTTCTAAATTTAAAGATTCTGTAGATCATTTGGTCTCCTAAAACAGGTCTATTTTCTCTACCTCCAGTACTAATTCAATTAATTAAGGCACATATTTGATTAGCATTTCCAGATCACTCAGTGACTTCTCCCTCAATGGACTATATTTTTGAATACTGTATTTTCTATTTTTGCACTCATTCATTTTTTTCATTGAAATTCAACCTTATTATTATTCATTATTGATCAGTATCAACCCTTATTTTGCTCACACAACTTGTTCTTAAATAATCATTCCTAAAAGCCTCAGGAAGTGATAGGTACAGAAGGAAATAAAACCCTTATTATGTGACTGATAGAAGCCTTTATCCCAGAACAGGGCATGGGTGACATTTTTAGGGTCTTTGTACTGCTCTGGGTCAGGAAGGGATGCAAATCTTTGACTGAAAGATATTTTGCTCCAAACTGAAATAGTGCCAAACCAAAGACTAATCTATTCATTAAGGCATTCATTGCACAAGTAAATATCAAGTATGTACCATGCACAGGGCACAATTAAAGGACAGAAGACACAGCATTGACCCTGACCTTCAAAGCTCTGCCCTCAAGAAGCACACATTCTAATGAGGGCCCTTTCACCTGCTTTTTGATTCTGTCATATGTAGACGCAATGCCTGGTTCTCTGGCAGCCATTTTGCCTCCCTGGGGACAAAAGCCAACACACTGCAGATGACAGAGCTTCAAAACAAAAAGAAACCTGTTTAAATGAGTGTGAACGACTCAAGGCCCCAAAGCAATTCACTTTCACAGGTTAGGGCTTTTCTACTTCTAATTCTCAGAGCTTACTTTCAGAGAGCTAATATCCACAGTGGAAAAAAACAAAAAATAAAAATAAAACTCATTCGAACTGGCCAGATCACGGCCCCAATTGCTGGCTGACACTCTTGTGAGGAGTGCAAGTGTGTAGAAGATGTATTTCTCTTAACTGGCATTTTCCACATACACCTGCTTTCCAACTGGAAATACCCAGCTTCCACAACAATGTCTGGTCCCTTGGGGTCAATTCCTCTAACTGCCGATCTCCTTTCTCTTGCGAAGCTTCCAGACAGCTAGCCTACGGTAGTTCTGCTGTAGCTAAACCTCAAACTGCTCAGAAACTCTAT
>RJWT010017562.1:0-19271 GCA_004365215.1 Cuniculus paca | reverse complement strand
ATTAGTTCCCATTCTATCTCCCTACAGTGCATGTTGTGTACCCTTGAACAATGGCACAACAAAGAAAAGGTGTGTGCCCTTCAGAGAGAAACCATTCAGATGACCACCTGGCCATGCACGTCTAGGAGACTTAGACACAGCTTAGCTAAGGAGGGTGTGAGGCTTCCATTATGCCATGTGTTGATTGCCATGGAACTGCAGGTGAGGGCCAAATCAGCCACCATGACCAGTGTTTCCCAGTTTTGGTGCACAGGTGGAGCAGCTTATTGTTTATGTTGTTTGTTCCACTCACATATTCGTTCAGCAGGTATTCAGAGGCTAAACATTCCAAACCTCCTCTTCCTTTGTTAGTTAAGGGTAACCTTAACTAACAAGAGTTGATCAAGCTCTTTTTTCTGTTCAAACTGAGCAGGACTGACTGACTGACTAACTGGGGTGCTCCTGGGGATCTTACTAGAATCAGGCAGGCAGACAGACAGATTAATTATAATCTCCTCCCTTTGAGGTTCAATGTGATCTTCTTGAGTGGGGATCCAGGAATCTTCCTCCAGACCTCCAAGAGGACTTGAGAAATCTTGAGGGTGTCCCTTCCCATCAGGACCTGGAGAGGTTCTGGCTCCATCCTTGAAGAACACAACTGGTGACCAAAGAGATCAGTACAGTTGTCTTCCTGGCCAATGCACCAGATGCGATGAAAAGCGGAAACACCAAAATGACACCCAGGATTTGAAGGTAGATTTATATATGTTAATACTCACTGATCAGGATCATTCCCAGAATATCATGCCCTGATCTCTGGTGATCTAGGGCTTTTAAATGATGCATAAGCAGGAGGTACAAAGGAGGTACAAAAGTGAAACAGAACAGCCTGGCAGTTCTGATTACCTAGCAGGGTGAGCTCATCAGTTACAAGGGTAGGTTAATGATCATCAGTTTATGAAGCTTGGTACTATGGTGCAATCAGGGATCATATACGTTTGGTTATGCTCTCATGGTTCCAGGGGTTAAGAAAATAATTATAAAGCCATGAAACAGTTACAGAGCTAGGCAGTTTTAAAAGAACAAAGTTTTTAAAAGAACAATTTCTCTTGTACAGTTTTTCTCTTTCAAGATCTTCTTTCAAAATTTTAAAAACTAAAAGGGAATGGGGATGTATATCAGCACAAAAGTCCTGGATTCATTCACCAGTACTACAAAAAGAAAGACAACAACAATAACAAAACAATTTATTGTAATATATACTTCAATACATCAATGCTCAGGCATAATTATGACTGAAGACACAGGTAATAAACAGAGGTAGGATCCTGGGTAGGAATCATCTTGACTCACTATGACAAACAGGTAGAAGCAGGGACCAAGTAATGATTCATACACCATGAATTGCATTGCTGTTGGTGCCATGATTTTCTGAGAGGGTGAATGGTTCTTGCTTTGGTTCTGAACTATAAAATATTCATTTGCTTTAATTTTCATAGTATTCAAATTTCTGAAAAACTCACTGCATATTAAAACTGTAAAAAAAAATACTGTGTTTATTAGCAAAATAGTTTGCTTAAATGGGAACAGACCTAGACATCGATAAATGGATTTCCACCTATGCATATTTCCAGTAAGGAATTTGAAGGGTGCACAGAATAATAGAGTTTTTTGTTTTGTTGAGACAACTTATATCCTGGTTCTCATCCCTGAATTCTACTAGCATTGCCTGCCACCACTGTGATTAACCAATCCTACCTCCAATCTCCCTGAATGTCTTCTTATGAGACAGTACTGTTCCACAGAGAACCACTAGTGTAAGCTTTCCCCCACTTTCTGCTTTCCATGAGTCTGTTCCCAAGGATCACACCTAGATTCCAGTTGTGGGAGCCCAGGAGCAGATCTCAAACCCTCATGCAGTGCCTCCAGTTTCGCATAGCTCTGTCTCCAGTTTCACATCTGGTTCCAGGGGCATTACCTTGCTTACCTGATGTTTGGTTGAGTGTTCGTGTGTGTTTATGATGGTCTACTAATGTGTTTGTGGCAGGAGGGGATCCTGTGTGCCTCAGTGTCACCTGGTAACTTGCTGGAACTCACATGTATGTTGGGCTTCTCCTCTTGCTCCTCCCCATGCTGCTGTTCAAATATGGCCATCACTACACCACTAGCACTTCTGCTATGTGAACCCTGGCATAGACCATTGTTTCCTTGGTCTGTCATTTATGGTCATTTCACCTCACTTTAACATAACATCTGTTCCAGGTTTTTTTTTTATCACAGGAGACCATGGTTCCAACTCCCATCTGGAGAATCAGAACATTGGGTGCTAGAAAGAGCTCAGTATGACCCAGTACTCTCTCAGAACCAGAGCCTTCCTCCCAGGACATCTCAAGCTTTGTCCCAACCACCCCTAGTCCATCCTTCCTCCCCCCCAGTATGGGGAACCCTCTTTGTGTGCTTTGGGGCTGGTGTGGCTGCTGACTCCAGTGGTAGAGCAGAGAAATCTTACAATCTTTAACTTCAGAGATAAAAGGGTCACAGCTCAGTTCCAGTTTTACTCTACATAAATGTTCTCTCCTCCCCTTCAATAACCCCCTCCATCAGTTACCTATAGCTGCTGTGATAATTCCCACAAATTTAGTGACTTCAAACTAATTACTCCTTTACTATTCTGGAGGTCAGAAGTCCAATATGAGACTCATGGGGCTAAAGTCCAGGTGTTAACAAAACCGGTTCTTTCTAAAGCATAGGTATCCAATCTTTTGGCTTGCCTGGGCTGCACTGAATTGTCTTGGGCTGCATATAAAGTACATAATATAGTTAATATACATAAGTAATAAAATTTCCTTTCTTTTTAAATTTTTTATTATACATTTTTAACAGGAGGGCAGCATAAGCATAAAATTAGTGAGACATTTGACTTTGTGTCTGTGAAACTAATGCGTCAGTCAGTGTCTAGTTCTGTGGAAGCAGTTGCAGTTTCTAGTGAATTCTCAGAGAACTTGCCAGAAGTTTCAGAACTAATTTTATTCTTCATGTGTTTCATCTTTGAAAATAATTGTTCACAAATGGAGAACTGCATTTTCCTCTACATAGTGTTTGAATGACCTAACTGACTCACTTAATGTACCCCAGTTAGAAAGAGTCAAACTCATGACTTGGAGCCAAACTTTCAGATTCCAGAGACACAATCCTCATAACTGCCCCATTCTCCCACTAACTTGTTGTGTGACCTGGAGTAAGCCACTTTCTTCTCTGGATATGGGTCAGTGCAAGTCAGATTTCTGAACCTTAGTACTACTAATACTTGCCATTGGATAATTCCCTGTGTTAGGAGGTGTCTGAGGCCTACAGGATTCTTAGCAGCATCCCTGGACTCTACTCTCAAACACTAGTAATCACCCTCTCAGCCCTGCCCAGCTGTAATATACAGGACCATCACTAGACATTACAAATATCCTTCATGGGAACAAAATCTCTCCAGGTTGAGCAGCTGAATTAAGTAGTCCGCCGAATTAACTAATCCAAACTCAAAATATTCTGAAGTCTCTTTCACTTTCTTTAGCTTCAAGTTATGTGATCCCTTTACATTCAGGGAGCTCTGAAGGCAGATGAGTTCAGAGGCAATGTGTAAGCTACCCAGTCTTATAAATTAGCACAAACATATGTCAGTAGTAATTAATTAAATACCTCTGTTGTATCACTAATAACATGAGCTGAGGACAACATTACCATTCAAAGTGCACCACCACACATTTCTCAGTTTTGCCTAGCAAGAGGTATAAGAGTAAACAGTTTGTTTATGTGTTTAAACAAAAGCTGTTGCCTTTTCACTTTGAAGGAAAGGAGAAACCTACAAAATAGAAACTGAGTCTTCCTGTCCTCCATCCCACCGCTATTCACAAGATCTTCCCTTGGAGCCGCTGTATGTGATGTGGACAAAAGGCCTGGTCCTCCATCGTCTTTTGCTTTCTGTTACTCAGTCTCTTTCAATGTGGTCTCCAGATTCTGAGTTCATCTCTTAACTCACATTTTTCCTATCACATGATTGTGTGGAAGCTTCCAGACCAATACTTCTATATGGACTGTGGTTGGTGCTTTCATCTTTTGGACACTATCTTCCATTGAAATCAGGTTTGGTACAGGCTGGAGTCAAGAAAAACATAGACAAAGTGTCTTACTCTGTATTTTTACTCTACGAACAAGTTGTGTGATTCCAGGCAAGTAGTTTAATGTCCTGAAGCCTCAGTTTAATCATAAAATTTAAATTAGACCAAGTATGTTTAGTACCTACAAAATGCATGGCAGTGGTAATTTCTCTCTTCTGCCAAAGTCATCAGTCAGCAGGCAAGTACATGACATTGGGCTTCTCCCTTTGTTTATTGTTGTCACCATTGCTAATGTACATTTGATGGGCTAAATCCATAGTTAGAGAAGGACAGAAGTAGAATACTCAGCCCCTGCATGATGAACTTTTGACTACATAAAATTGCATTGAGAAGCACAGCTCTCAAACCCTGAATCCATGCTGACTTTAAACAGGAACATGAGTTCTTCAGACTTGATCTCTGTCTGAGAAGCCTCATCACACACACTTTATATGCACACACATCCTGCAAAGATCAGGTCCACTGAGGGTCCATGGACACCAAGCAAGTTTTGTCTAACAGACTTCCATGGATACTCACCCAAATGCATTTAATTAGAACATAGATCCATTTCCAAGAACAGTCACTCATGGCAAATCTTCCTTTTAGGCACCTTTGTGGCTTTTAGATATTTTCAGCTGAAGAAAGTCACAATTTCTAGAAATGCAGTAGCTATGATAGATCTCCCAAAGATAAAAGCTGAGAGGATACAGAAAACGGGATATACATGCACCCTTCAGGGTGGTCCCTTAAAGAATATAGAAATGCTATTACCAGGTGATGAAAAGGATGGCAGGCAGCTAAAATGACAAAGGTTTAAAGAAAATCAGTTCTTCCATTTGGTGGCTGGGGTCCCTTCCACATCTATATTATAGGTCTAAGTTTAGAAAGCACTTTCTCTATCCAGACTTCAAACTAATGGCAGCATCATTTTCTAAGATTAATCTTTTCCTCCACAACACTCACTTTATCCACTGCTGTTTGGGAGGAGACTCCTGACTTGTCCCTCATTAGCTCTCCTATTTAAGCTTAGGATTTTTTTCTTTCTATTTCCCTGCCACCGCAGATGCTACCACCCATTTTGCTAGTCTTCCAATCTTCTATTTTTTCCCAGTGATCTTACCTTGGGAAACCTTGCTGTCATGGATGCCTCCTGCCTTTGGGTGCCTCAGTAAGTTTTCTGGGACACTTTTGCACCAGATAGTGTGAATACCTTCCATTCCTTTTGTACAAAGGAAAAATTCAAGCACCTCCTTTGATGTTGCCTGTGACAATTCTGTTGGCTCTTCACTGAGCACCCTGTAGTGTTTACCATACAGTGCTCCCTAATTGTCACTTATTGCTTGAGTCCTGAGTACAAAAGAAACTGTTATTACTCCAGTTGAAGAGATAAACCAATGGAGACAGAAATGTGAAGTGACTTCCCCAAGGTCACAGAAACTAATAACTGGCAGAGTAGGAACACAGACTCAGTTTTGCCCCACCCCATCACCCTTCTCTCCCCCAGTCATGCTTCTCCCACTTTATACCCCCTGGCAGCACAAGCAGCATGAAGGACACACAGTGCTGAGTCTGTGTAATGCCCATTAAGTAGAGCGCACACCTGCCTTGTTCTTCTGCACACCTCGATTCACTCAAAAGACTGAAGAATGGAACAGGAGACACTTATTCCTCCCCAGACAATAAATCACTGGCTTTCTATCTGTCACTGGCTCGATTTTCCAAAGATTTGTTTTCGTCAGTTTAATGAATTATTGGATCACCTGGAAATTGCTCAGAATTAACCTGTGGTTGACATTAATGGATCTGCAACACAAGTGTCGAGATCTCTCTAACCAGTGCAATCCATCCTCCTGTGAGGAGGAGGCCAGCTGCTCGGCATAGGTTGGTCCATTTGCTGTCATGATGCAGCTGCAGTGGTGGATGGGGCATGGGCAAAACCACCACCTCCTCACCAGGTGCCTGGACACTGCCAGCTGCTCCAGTCCTGCACATGTGGGAGAAGGTGGGAACTGTGACTAACCTAATCACAATCGAGGCGCTCTCCTTTGCTCCTCAGGAGCCTCCAGGAGTTTGGGGCTGTTTTGTCTCCACTAATCACACTACCATTACTTAACATCCTCCTTATTCTCCTTGCTCCCATGTCACCCTGCAATAATCCACTCTCAGAGAGAGAGTGATCATTTAAATTCCGACAGTGACACCTCCCTTCCTCTTTGCTTGTATTTCATTGTCAAGTGCATCTCAAAACAGAAACACAAGGCATTGAGTGGTTAAAAGTTTGAGGGCTCTTTGCATTTTACTTGGAATAAAAACCCACCAATCTTACCTGCCCTAGCCCCTCGTGCCTCCCAGCCCTGTCTACCTCATCTTCAAGCTGCAGGTGGCTCTAATGATTTTGATATTTTTTCTCTTTCTCCCACATTATACACTCCTTCTTATTGGTTTCCTCACAGTTCAACCAATAGCACCTACAACAGGTCTTGGCACACATTACATACTTCACAAATCTATTGAGTCAATAACTGATATTTTTTATTAACTGGTTATTTTTAAGATGCTCCTAACAACATGAGGAATGAGAGTGTGGAAGACTGCTGATCCCTTGTGAGTGTTTTGAACACAAAATCCCACTTGTTGGAAGTCCCCAAGCTCACGGTGCTCATCTACCCTCTCCCAGATACTCTGGCTTGCAATTTCTGATTTATCTGTCAGTTGACTCTCTAGGCCAGGGACTGGCACACATTTCCTGTAAAGTCTAGAGAGTAAACATTTTAGGCTTGAAGGATCATTCAGCCTCTCTTGCAACTATTCACCTTTGCTCTTAAAATGTGAGAGCAGACAATAACTAAAGATCAGCCTAATGTGTGCCAGTCAGACTTCATCTCTCTGCTGCCCGCTAGATTTGGCTCACTGGCTGCGATTTTCTAAACCCTGCATTTGACCCAAGTAACTTTAGTACATGGTTGGCTAACATCCACAAAGAGTCAGCTGGACAGAGTCCAGTGTGGTAGAGACAAGAATTCATCCCCAGTTATGGAAATCAAGAAAGCCCCGTCCTAGCCAGGCATGGTGATGCACACCTGTAATCCCAACACTCTGAAGGTTGAGGCAGGAAAATCACAGTGAAGTTGAGACCAGCTGGGGCTACATAGGGAGTTCAAGGCCAGTTTGAAATACAATAGTGAGACCCATCGCAACAAACCAAAATAGATAGATGATAGATAGCTAGATAGCTAGCTAGATAGAAATAAAGCTTTAGCTTTTCATTTCTGTGGCCAGTTTTTGGCATCATGCATACTGGCAGTAGACCCATCTTCCACCATGGTTTATACACTGATAAATTGTACAAACCTGAGCAAGCTACCAAATCATCCCATTCCTCAATCTTTTCACCTATATAATGGGACCAGATAATCTCTTAGGGCTGTCTTAAAGAGGAAAGGAGCTAACACAAGACATGAAATGAGAATTGCTCAATATGCACACAGGAACACACACACTCTGAAGAAAGAGCTTAGACTTTTCTCAGTTAACAACCCTTTTTCCAACTCCTGAGTGATATTCACGACCTGGAGTCAGCACTGTACTGCTTGAGACAATAGAAGACACTTGTTTTGCTTTTAGAGTGAAGAGAAGGGAGAAATATGAAACAACTAGCAAGGAGAGAAGATTTGGGGTAACAAAAAAACTTTAAAAAGAATTTTTATGCTGTATCATGTGTGATGTGGAAATCAATCCCTTCATTACTCACAAGACTTCATTAAAATATCTGTTTCTTCTTATCACATAGGGTAGTTGGGTCTATTTATTTTCAGGGTGGGGAGTAATCTGCTAAAGAGCTGGATCCTACTTTGTATTAGGCATGAGCTGAGGACAAGTGCTTTGTTGTTTAGCACATAGTAGGTATTCAGTAAATACTACTTGGTCCCATTCTGATTCTACTTCAAATTAATTCCAGTCTTATGAAAAAAACAGTGAGCATTCAGACTTAGTGCCAAGATTCAGTAAGTCTCAAGTACTGAATGTTTGTTAGAGGAAGAGAGCATTTCAAATGAGGTTTGCCTGGTAGAGATTCCCCAAGGATACACAAGAATGGCTTGCAATTAGCATACTCATTCTTAATATATAAATGAATTCACCCAAAGTGCTGAAGTGTGCTTAAAAGCAATTTGATTATAAGTAGTTTAAGCGTTTTCTTCACCACCTTTTCCCCACGTTGGTCACACTACCTATAAGAAAGTTTTCCCAAAAGCAGAGCAAACTAGAGGCTATTCTTTGCCTGAATTATCACAAATTACAAATGAATAATTGTTCTAGCACTCCTGGGAGAAAGAACTCAACTTTGAGTCCAAACACCTGGGTTCCCATGGGCATGTTTCTCGTTTGTTATCTGTATGATCAAGAACAAATTGCCTCTTTTTTTTCTGTGTTTCAGTACCCTATGTACATGGAGGAATACTCTTTGTCAATTGGAAGATTTAATATTGTTAAGATGTCAATGTGTTGAAAGCAATCTACAGTTTTCCTTGGTATTGTCTTACATCTTTGCTATATTAAGATGCTGAATGAAATATTCTAAAAAGTTATCATTCTTGTTGTTTATCTGCCTTTAATCCTGGAAATAATATTGCACACACACACACACACACACACACACGCACACTACTTACTTATTTAGTTTATTCTTTTTGTTAATATTTTCGTTATCATTTCTAAGAATCTACTCTCAAATCCAAAATAATAAACTTTTACCCTTGTATTTTCTCCCTAGAGTTTTATGCTTTCTGCTCTTATATTTAGGACATTGATACATTTCTAATTTACTTTTCACATTACATAAAGCAGGGGTCCAACTTCAATCTTTTACATGTGGAGATTCAATTGTCCCAGCACCAACCAAGGCTACCCTTTCCTCAGTTAATGGATTTGGTATCCCTGTCAAAAATCAACTGGCTATAGATGGACCAGTTTTATTCTGTACTCTCATTTCTATTTCATTGGTCTGCATGTCATCCTTATATCACTATCACACTGTTTCGCTTATCGTAGGTGTATGGTAAGTTTTAAAACAGAGAAGTGGGAATTCTCTGATTTTGTTCTTCTTTTTCAAGATTATTTTAGGTATTCTGGGTCCCTTGCAATATGGAATCAAGGACTGGCTTTTCTATTTATGCAACAAAGGAATTGCACTGAATCTGTAGTTCACATTTGGTGAACTGAGAACTCATTGCTGTACGTCTTGTATTTTGAAACTTCACTGAGTTTATTAGCTCTAGTCAGTTTCTTGTAGATTCTTTGACCTTTTCTACATAGGGGATGATTTTTCTTCTTCCCTTCCATTTGGATGCCTTTCATTTCTATTTCTTATCTAATTGATCTGGCTAGAATTTTCAGTACATTGTTGAGCTCCAATGATGCAGGAGACTATCTTTGTGTTATTCCTGACCTTAAAGGAAAGTTTTTGGTCCTTAACATTGAGTATGAATAAGCTGTGACTTGTTTATATAAATGCTCATTATCATTTTGAAGAAATTCCCTTCTATCTCTTGTTTTCTGAGTTGTTGCTGTTGTTGCTTTATCATGAAAGAGTGTTGGGCTTTGTCAAATGCCTTTTTAGTTCCCGTTGAGATGACTGTATAAATTTCTCATTTTCTTAATATGATTTATTATATGAATTGATTTGCTTTTATTGAGCCACCCTTGCATTCCTGGGATAAATCCTTTTGGTCATGATGAAACATGTTTTTATTATGCTATGCGTTTTGATTTGCTAGCATTCATTGATTGAAAATAATATTTTTAATAAAAGTTGAATCCTCACAAAGCCCTTGTAACCTTATTATAATGAATAATAGTCGTCTCTTTTTTGCCTACTTGCAACTAACTTCTCTTCCTAGAAATAGAATTTTACTTTTATGGTAAGTTTGTAGTATCTCATTAAATAACTGATGTCCTTAAATATGAGTGTGCATGTAGGAGTGTGTGCAGAATTATGTATGTATTTGCATGCATACATGTGCACATATGTACAGTTGTGTGGGCATGTGTGTGCAGCTGTGTGCATATGCGTGTATGTTCTTATGCACATGTGTAATTAAGGCAGTACAGTAGAATAGTGCACCCTGGGATTTAGAGTCACAAAGATCTGCCCTCAGCTCTCAGCTGTACTGCACATCATCTGGAAATCTGGACAATACAATGCATTCACCGAGGCCCAGTTTGATCACAGGATAATTTAATCTCCAGCACTCAGAGCTGCTAGAAAATAGCAGACAAGGCACCGTGGAAAACACTTAGCATGGTGCCTAGTCTCACTAAAAAGAGCAAATTGTTTACTGGTAGTATTTAGATTTGATAAATTACAAGCATGTATTGCTTATGCATTTTTTCCAGGCAGTTAGTCTTATTGGGAAAGAAAAGTGTTCAATTAGCATGAGACTGTGGTGGAGGTTGTGGTTGCATCTATCCAGCCAGATGTGCTGTGAAGACACTTTTGTCAAACACCCAGATGTGTCCACAGTGAAGACTGAGGGTGCCAACTTCTCTTCCAGATGCTGGGTGTAGAGCATGGGTCTCCAGTACTGCCCTCACTTCCTGACCTAAAAGTCCAGAATGGATTTTTTCCTCCGACTGGTTTTCTCCTGGGCTAGCTCCCTCCAGGGCTGAACAGTGAGCAAATCCTAGGTCGTTCACTAGGTGGCGTGTGATGGTTCCCGGGAAGAGAGTGTGGCTGAAATTTAAATTCTGGGCAGCTTTCGGCCACGGCCCAAAGTTACAGCCAGATCACATTGGCAGAAACACTGCCAATGCTACATCTATATTGTTTTTTGCATTTTTCTCAAGAAGTGGTGCGTGTTGAGCATCTACCCCACTGAAAGGCAAATGTCACATCCACTTTCAGGAAGGACACGGCAACCATAAAATCTGAAGTGTCCCCAAAGAATCAGGGTGGCTGAAGTTCACAGCAGAAGGCAGGATAGCCCAGTGGTTAGAGACACAGAGTCAAGAGTCAGACTGGCTGCAATGAAATCCAGAAGATTGCAATGAAATCCAGAAGGTTGTGGCCTTTCTGCTCTGGGCTCCTGGGTTAGATATCCATCTCCCTGTGCCTCAGTCCCCTTACCTTTGACCTGCATAATAACAGAACCCAGCTGTGGGCTTTGGGAGTAAATGAGACCACAGACAAAGCACTGAGAACAGTACTGGCCATGTAGTAAGTGTCAAATGGGTAGCAACTTATATTCAGTTACTCAACACTTACTCATTTACTCAACATTCATTTACTTATTCATTATTTGCTCTTCCTCAAAGAGTGGTTGTAAGCATTAAGTGAAGTCACATGAGCCAAGTGCTTGGCAAGGTACTTGGGGCAAAGAAAGTTCTCCCTCAAGGTTGGTTATCAGAATATCAAGGGGAAAAGAGTTTTCAAAACACAGATATAAAGTATGATCCTGTCCTTAAAACATGTAGGGAGGCAGGACCATGGTACAGGATCTCCTTTCTCTGTCCACTTTACTTCTGGTACTGCCTCTCCAGAGAAACTTAAATACACAAAGCACCACCAAATTCCTCCACAATACTTGGGAATAAGCATTTTGTTGGATGATTGAGAGGCCTTCAAAACCCAAAGAGTTTGCTAAAGTTACAGTTTTACGTAGCTACACCTGTAAGGTCAGATTATAACTTTATTCAGGCCCAGGTATCTGAGAACGGCAGTCTTAGCCATTATTCTGCTGTGGCCCCTTTTTGCAGTTTAAAGAGTTTCTTGAGACTGCTTAAAAGGTACATTAAAATACATAAAATAGACTAAGTCAGACTACAAAAAAAGTCCACAATTGGATCAAAAAATCTACAATCACTATGAGCAAAATGTCACAGGTATTACTACTGTCATCCTTGCTTATATCCATAATTAACTGAAATGCTACACTTTAGATGAAGTTAGGTAGGAATGATGGGCATATTTTCCCATCCAAGTCAGACTTTTGAGTTCAGGTTAGGTGAGTACAGGGTTACCAGAGTTGTTAGGCCACAGGTGCAGAACCTTGCTAGGATACATGTGTTACCCCATCCACCTTAGGACACCAATGGTCTGCATCCAGATTGTGTTGTTTATTTTAGGAGCAACAGATGTTTCATTATGCATCTTGAAATCTAAGTGAATTGATTCAGAACACATAGCTTATCACCTTTTTTTAATTACGAGATTGAGAAAAGCTACAATTGCACCTTATGTTGAGGGGAAAATCCATCTAACTGGCATTGAATGGAACACACAGCTAATTTTTTTTTCTTAATACAGCAATTCTACATAGAGTAAATTGGTTTTGATGATCAATGTGAAAGAACACTGTTTTAGGGTTTAATGAGAACATTTCCTCCTTTCCTTAAAAAGTGCTCACTTCGCCACTAGATTGATGTTCCTTTTATAAACAAGTGTGGAAATGGTCCCACATTGCTTTTCATTAACAAAAGACAATCTTTTCCTGAAAACTTTCAACCCAGTGAGTGTTTGTGAGCATGTGAATGTACTTACATGTGTGCACTGTGGCCCAACATTGCAAGACTAAGAGGAATCATTCCATGCAGACTAGAAAAGACCCTTTTGAGACTGTTTTCAGCAAAGAGATAGCAGAAAAGGTGGAGAATACACAAGACGAGAGAAAGTAAAAGGGCAAAGAGAGAACTTCTCCCTGACTCCCTCAAGATGAGTGGTTTCCTTATTTCTCATTCTTTGTTGGAGCAGTAACTTTGTATTCTCAGAGAAACTGCCCTTAGAACATTTATCCCAGTTCCAATGATCAAAAACATAACAATGGTAGCAAAATGTTCCTCTTTTGATTTTTCTCCTGTGATTACCTATTATTTCTCAAAGCAGAGCCCTGAATACATTCCTTTTCTATGGTATTGGTAGCACATTTCCAATGCAAACAATTTTCCTTAAAATAATGCCTAAAATGAATAATCTTTCCCTCACAATCTAGCTAAGTGAGAGCATGGCGTCATAGCCTGATGTAAAGTTAAGTGATGATTATTTCAACAGAAAACCAAGCCAAGTTTTGATCTGGTCCAGATAGATAATTCCAGGGAAAGAGAAAGGGAAAGAGCTACCTCCTGGGGTAAAGAATCCCTGTCTCTTCCCCTACACCACAAGCTGGTGATGCTTCTCAATGTCATAGTTCAGAGCACTCTAAACAGCACACTGGAAGCTTCATTTGGATTTAGACCAAGAAATTCAGTGTGTTTATGGATGTCTGCTTTCTGTATGCCTGCATTCTTGTGGTCATTTCCATATATGTGAATGACTGCATGTTTGCATGATTGTGTGTGTGTGTGAGTACATGTGTGAGTCAATGTTTACTTAGTAGATGTGCCAATGTGTGTTTCGGGCTAAATGACATGATAGACACTGCTTCTGCCAGACACCAGAATTATGTTCTGGATGATACTTAACAAATTCCACCAAAGAAAAGTCAGTCATTCTTACTAGATTCTAGGGCTCTTGGTGTCAAGAAAGTCTAAGAAAAGTAGAGCACAGACACAAGTCTATGTGACTCCTGACTGATTATTTAGCAGAAGTGGGGAACTTGAGCTAAAAGGTAGAGTTCTGAAAATAAAAATGCTTTCATAGTCCACAAAGCAAGATTATGTGATGGAGTGAAATGCATTTTCAAGATGGGTTACTCACGCATTATATTTTAGAAGACGAAGCTACAGTGGGAATGCATTGGAGACATAAACATAAAGGTTGATTGGTGCCAGACTAGGGAGGACCCTGAATGGCAGCTTGAGGCAAGTGGCCTTGGGGAGCCATTGGTGGCTTTGATCAAGCTGTGGAATAATGGGAGGTAGCAATGCCACCTGCAGGGAGGCGCTGGCATCAGCTGTCTTCTTTGAGAATGAAAGTGAGTATATTTTAGCAGGGACAATAGGGGTTTCTCATGGCAGTGAAACGAATTAGAGTTAGCCCCAGGTTTCACTTGACCACCCAAAACAGACTGCTTTCAGCCTCTCAACCTAAATACCAATTCCTGCTTCTTACCTTATCAGCTCAGTTTCAAAAGGTTGACTAAGGGCCTACCATGGGCCTGGCCCTATCCTGAGTAGAACAGACCAGATCTCTGCTTTCATGATGCGTTCTTTCTGGCTGGGAGCTGATGCCTAAGGTGTAAGTTAAACCAGGCAACTATATTTTATTTAATTCATTATGTTTAAATTTAGTTTAGTTTTATTAATTTAAATTTATATTTTATTTAATGTGCTAGATAGGAATAAGTGCCTGGGGGAAAAACAATGATAAAATAAAAAGGGAATTAGGAAGTAACAGGCAGCTCATAGTTCTAGCCAGGGATGTTCAAGAAGGTGACAATCAAGGTGAGACAGAGGATATGTGAGCAAACCAGGTGTCTGGAGAAGGATAATTTCAGACAGAGGAAATAAAAGTCCACAGATCCCAAAGTGGATCTTCTCTATGATCAAAGGATTATGCAGAGGCAAGTGCAGTTGGTATGGAGGGAATGTAGCAGAAGGAAAGCCAGGGAGGAGGTGGGTCGCAAAGGGTCATGGAGGTCATGGAGTCACATCCAAGACATGATGGCCAGTTTGAATTTTGGGATGGTGAGAAGCAAAGCTCACCTCCTTCAGGCCCACATCTGGATAGATATCTACAAAATGAGACACAGTCATTGGCCTACTTTAGTAGCAAGATGGGATCCCTATTTCATTTCCACAGTCTGGACCTGGGACCTCTTAAAGCACTGCTGATTGCAATCTATATTAACATCGCAGCTTCCGAGGTTCATGTTCAAGTATCTGTAAACCTTTTCTCCTCAGAGACTGTACTTGCCAGTTGCCATCGGTTGATTTCACCAGGCACCAAGAACCCAGAGGGAAGGCCCAAAATACCCAGAGCTCTGTTTGGAGGGAAGCAGTGAGATCCAGGCTCCTCTCTGCCTTATCTTTGCTCTGTCTTTGCCAACACATGTGGATTTTAAAGGAACCTAGAGCTGTGTATAACTGATGAGTCCCTGGCAACGAACTCATAGGATGCATTTTTGCAAAACCCATTAGATAGTCTGATCATTTAGTTCCAGCAATTCTTCTTCCTTCCCTTTCTTTCCTTTTGCTTCTCCTTATCTTTCCCCTCTTGTGAATATTCTTATATGCAGACTGTTTGAGCATTTTTTTTGATGCGTTTAGATATCCCAGTACTTTGTACAAAATCACAGCCCCTCCCTCCCTCCCTCCCTCACTTCAGCCTGCTGTGGCACCTCCTCCAGCTGGCCCATCTTCTGGCCATGAGACAGACATTTCATTCCCCCTTTCATCCCTCTGGTGAGTTGTTATTACCAAAACAATTTCCCTTATCATCACACCACACTAATTTCCTCTGTGCTTCCATCTCAGGGCGCATATGTGTTCACATCTCATTATTGCTTGTAGTTAAACCCTTGAACATCTTTATGTGTGACACCTTGAGTATTCCATTTAGGACCATCCTCAGTGGTCTTAAAATTTAAGAAGTTTTGTACTGAGTCTATTACTGCTATTGCTTCTTATAGCCACATGATGTTGCTTAGTGATGCTCTTTGTAAATTAATTCCTTTGAGAAACTGTGGTTCTTGTGTGTGGTTGTTTGTTTGTTTATCTATTTGTTTGTTTGTTTTATACTGGGAATTGAACCCAGGGCCTTCACTTCATGAAGAGCATGCCCAGCCCCACCCCCTTTTATTTTGGAAACCTGGTCTCACTGAGTTGTTAAGTTGCCCAGGCTGGACTCAAACTAGCAATCCTCTGCTTCAGCCTCCCAGAGTGCTGGGATTACAAATGTGCGTGTGGTCCTTATTGGAGAGAAAAACAACTAGTTCCTTGAGTTCTACATATCCAAGATCTTTTTTGTGCTTGATTGTACACAATTACAATTCTTTCACATACCTCTGCCTCCTCCCGCCCTTCTTCTATGTAAACTCTTATCTTGTCCATGGTTTTACCTCAATGCCAATCCCAGTCTCAGTGCTCCTAAAGTCAAAGAGACCAGGACATGCCGTTGGGGTAAACTTGAAGATGTGCAATGGTCCTTTCTGCTTATGAGCTTCCTTGCTGTAGAGGGGGAAGATGATGATAGCCACTTTACAGGATTACTGTGACTAGGAAATAAATCGAAACACGTAAAGGCTTGGTTGGGCCAGGTGTGGTGACAGCACAGCTTCCTGCCTCAAGTTGCTCAACAATTCTTGATTATTGTTATTGGCTTTCTGTTTGATGATTTTAAAATTAATGTGGTATTTTTAGAACGCCTGGTGGTGATATAGGAGAAATATAACTCCCATCCTGTTAGATGTCAAATGTGCCGAGTTCGTGTCTCCTGAGATTGAAAATGAATTCTGAAGGGCAACAAATAAGAATGTGAAAGTTTTACTGAGAAATAGCTTCTGAAAGACGGAAGAGTCCTACAAGTGGGTTGTCCCTGAGGCTTTTTGTCAGGGTAATTTACACAGAAGGTCAAAATGTGGGTACAATGTGGGTCAAACTGTAAGCAATCTATAGTATTAAAAGTATGACTGCCTAGATAATATGGATCCAATAGGGAAACAGTTCACATAGTAAGGGTACATGGAAAGAAAAAAGGCATTTTTAGAAAGGGATGGGTCCAGATGCTCTGGTGACCCACCTGGGCAACTGATGCCTACCTGAACTTCCTGGATCAGGTGGTGCTAATTATGTGTAATTCCAAGTCACTGCTTATCCCTTAGGGAAGTATGTAGCTCTGGCCACTGCATCTTTATCCTGAGGCCTGGTCTTCTTCAGGTGTCTGATGTCTTTTGTTGCTGACTTCCTTGAGGCCCCAGTCCCTCTCTGACTGTATATTAATTTCTATCTAATTTAGCTGCCTCTCATAGTGGGCCCACTTACACACTGCAACGGGATTTCATTGCCCATGTTTGCATTAATGTTTATAATTTCATTAACACCAATTAGTATCTTTCATCATTATGAATTAAAGAGAAAAGAATAGAAATAGATTTGGCCCATAGAGGGTAGTTTTGTAGCAAGTGAGTTTCCAATAGTGTCAGAGCGTGGTTTGGGAGCAAGGGTCTCCCAAATTGGTCAAAGAGATAAAGTAGTTGAAGAAACCAAAGATTCTGGAGCCACAGCAGGAGATGGAAAGGAGCAGACTTCACAGCAGCCAGCACAGGATCACTGCCACTCGGCAGGGGGCACTTTGGTTTTGGCAAAACAACCTCATCTGTCCTTCTGAACTAATGCTGCTTATTTTAATTTTATTGGTCTTGTAGTCTTCTTTGCTGAATTTATCAGTGTGACTTTCCCATTTTACAGAAGCTATTAGCACACCAAATTGATGCCAAGTCTGGGTGGATACCTATTTGAATGATGCTATAGTAACAATAGTTTAAGCGAATACTAGGACTTTTCAGTCTTTGGGTGACTACCCTCATCCCTGTTTGAGAACACTGCAGATGGTGGGAGGGTGTCCGAGGGCTTTAGGCTGAGGTGTAGCCTGGTGACTGTCTCAACCCAGGAGATCCTGCAGTAAAGGGAGGCTGGGTGAAGATGGGTGCCTGAGAGGTTCTCACCATCACACAAGTCCCTGTGGGATTCTATCAAACTTGTGGAAGTGCAAGGGCTGATCAAAATGTACTGTAAATATTTATATTAAAAAAGTTTATTGTAATAAAAGACACTTTTGGCATCAATCCACTCAAAAATACCACCACCCACTGCCACCTTTTCAAATTCTTATTCCATTATTCTTGCCACTTTCTGAAACAGTTCTGGAAGTCCTCTTCTGTGAGTGTCTCTATGAGGTGTGATCAAAAATGGAAGAAAGTGCTGCTGCTGGTCGTCCAACGGAGAGAGGCAGGCCCATAAAAATTTTATGGCATGTCCTCATTCACCTTATTTACCAGATCTGGCACTGTGCAACCTGTGGCTCTTCCCCAAAATCAAAACAACCAGGAAAGGTAAACAGTTTGAATCCATTTAGGACATCCATTCATCCACTACAATACAACCTAAGATGCTCAACACACAAGGCTTCTGTAATTGCTTCAGAAAGTGGCAATGTAATGGGATAAGTGTATTCTAAGCAAGGAGGAGTGTTTTGAGGGGGATTAATGTCAATGTGCCTTTTGCTTTAATAATTTTTTAAAATAATTAAAACAGTCACCATGTTTTTTTTTTAATCATACCTCATAGCAATACATTTTCTTTTCTAGATCTCTGTACTGGGTGTAGCGTGGCTAGTTGTCTGGTGTCCTGGGACCAGTGGTGGCTTTGTGAACAGGTAACTAACTCATGTAGCCACACAGCTGAGTGGAACACCACATTTGGTCTGTTGAAATTTTTAATTTTTAAACAAGACTGTACTTCATTTTGTACTGGGACTTGCAGATTATGTAGCAGGTCCTTTCTGGGTTGAGGCATTTCCCAGGACACAGGATGTTTAATGCTAACACTGGAACAGTTGGTCACTCTGACTGCCATGCAGGGCATGGGCAGGAAGGGGGCAGGCATCTGGTGGCCTCACTGCCCAGTCTCTGACCACTCCAAGAAAGGATGCAGGCCAGACAGTTTCTCAAGAAACTGCTTCCTGCAGAGATGGTAGAGTTCTGACTGGAGATCAGAGGAAGGAAGCATTTGAATCTCATTTTGCCCATGTGAAGCAAGTGGGATGGGAGAGGCAGTGATGACACAACTCCTTGTGAAGTATTGTGACACAGCAAAAGAAACAATATCTAGACACATCTTCAGCAGGCTTGCTTTATCCAAAATGTGAGGCATTTGCAAAAATTCCCTGTCTACCTTGAGAAATAAGAGTTGCTTCATCTACAGCAAAAGCTCAAGCAAGAAAAGGGGCCAGTGCCCTTCTAGCCAGCTAGAAGAGTCAACCCAGCTCTGCAGTTTGCAGCTTCATCTCACATAATGGTTGAGGAAAGGAGAAAAGAGGATGAGTCCTTTAGCTGCTAAGCTTTTTCTTCTGTCTGGAGCAAGATTTGAGAAAGCACTGGAACAGAGATGTCAAGATCCTGGTAAGGAACAGAGTAGAAACCTCTCTGACGTTGCAAGCAAAGATATTCACAGACATTCCATGCAAGTATGAATGAGCCAGCTACCTCCTGA
>RJWT010017561.1:0-19283 GCA_004365215.1 Cuniculus paca | reverse complement strand
TTCAGTCTTTATTTTGGGAAGTTCGATGGGCTTTGACACATACACAGAATAAGGTATTCACCTTTACAGAATAGCATCACCATCCTCAAAATTTTCCAGGCTTCACCCCTTCCATCCTTCCTCTGTATTTTTATAGTTTCCCCCATCTTCAAGTAAGCAGATATTTTAGATGGCATATCGGTAGTAAAGAGCTAATATAGCTTTTAATTGCATAGTTTAATATACTTACTGTTGTAGGCTGACGTAATAGAAAAACTACTGAACCCTGTCTGTACCTCCCTACTCCTTTGCTTGTGAGGCTACTCTCCACCTTGAGAATGTAACTTAGTTCCATATTCTCAGGTCTGTTCAGTGCACCGTGTCCCAGCAAGTATGCCAACCAGGATGTTATAGATGTATGTGTAATTACAACCCTTGTCAATGGGGATGGCAAATAGGACGTCATAGATGCATGTTTAATTGTAACCATTGTCACCGGGGGTATGGTTGTAGTACATAAATACCTAGCTCTCCCTTCACTCGGCACTGCACAGTGGTTCCCTGCGTGGGTCCTGCTGTCCAGTTGCCAGCTGGCTAATAAAGGCTCTTAAATTCTAATTGGCACCATCTCTGGCTCCTTGGTTTTATCTTGAACCCACTTCACTTACAATAAATAAAATTTTTAGAACAGTATAGTTATAAAATGTTTATTTTGTACCATACCTTACGTCTGACAGTAAGTACCAAAACTTACAAGCTAAAATTTCTTTGAGGTCATTATGCTCTTTCAGTTGGAAGACAGCTAAATTCCAGAAATATCAACTCTCTAGGAGAGGTCAGGGCCTGGCCATGCCGAGTAAACAATCAATACTGTACCAAGTGCAAAAAGCAACAATATTGTGCCAAGGGACTTGATTTAAACGTGGATCCAACTTTCCACTGTGCCCAATGGTCCTTCAGTATGTACATAAATCCAGTGGCTTGAAAATTTAGCAAGGACCTTTTGCCATGCAACCAATTCTTACCTCATTTTTTTTAAGACTAACTCATGTTTATTTTTAAACTCAAAGTTTTGCAACAAAAGCATTATTAACCCCACTCTGAGCCAAGATTGGAATGAAATGCAGTGGATAATTTATTTACCCCATACTTGTACTCAATTGCTATTTTTCATTGACTACAGTTTTATGGTCTCAAGAGCAAATCTCACGATGGTAAAACTTTTATGACTAACATTAATTCAGTGACTTCAGCTGTCATGTTTCTCAACTTACTGTCAAGGCACAGAACTATATTTTTTGGATATTTCTAAAGGAAATATCCAAAAGGAAGCAATGTGGGAGACTTATCAGGCAAAATTTATAGCAAGACTTCCTGAGAAACTAAAGCAGGTGGATTCTGACATACATATGCACCCACATGCACGCACCCACACACACGCACACAGCCTTGTGTGTAAGAGGACTGGAGATGAATCCTTTGGGAAGGCAGCTGCCTTGCAAGAAAAGGTTTTTCTATGTGGCTGATGATTCCCACGTCTGAGTGCCCTCTTTTTGTGTCACTTCCAGCTTCTTTGTGTATGGTGGCAAGGAGAGGCATGAGAGAGGCTGGGAAGTTGAGGGACAAGGGGGAAAGTGGAGAGGAAGGAAGTAATGAGGCAAAAAGTAAAAGGAAGAGAAGTGAAAAGGGACGAGTAGGACAGAGAGAGAAGACTATGGCTTAAGTATTTACTGTGTTCAGGTCAGGGGCAGGTTGCCTCAGCTGCAAATCTCCGCCCATCCTCATGACTACCCGGCAAGAAGGATGACCAGAGATACACCACTAACACCGAAAAAGGGAGAAAACAGAGCTGGTGGGGGAAATCAAAAAAAGTGAAGAAGTTAGAAATCTCTGATGCTAGGCACTAAACTATTTCTTCCCATGTGACTTTTGCTTATTTATCTATTTTTAGTTGAACCCAATTAAAAGTTTTGCCTTTTACGTACTATCTCCTGGACATAGATTATAAATATCTAGCTTTATAATGTGTTATAAATCAACGATTCTAAATGATACCCTGAGCCCTGGGCTCATTTCACCTTCATGGGTCCTGCTCCATTAAAACATAAACTCCCTGTGTCAGCTGGGACAGCTTGCTGATGTCACCACTGAGTCCGTGGAGTGGAGGGCGATGTTGTGTGTGGTTGGAGTGGCAGGAGGAGCATCTCTTCACTGTTCATTGCCGGTGCCGAATTTAACTGATCTCCAATCACAAGGTCTTATCTTTACGACCAACTGAAAACGTGCAGGTTCACACTGTAAAGTTTACAAAAGCAGTTTCGTGTGCCTGGCTCTGCCCTGTGGGAGCAGCACCGCGAGCAGAACACAGTGACGTAGAATAGATAAGAAGCAGGGACGCTGTTCTTTCCCCCACGCTGCGGGCCTGGGAATTAAAAGAGGAGAAGAAAACATAAGGCAAGAGAAGGTCAGTGAAGAAGCAAATTCCAAACTTTCCTTTCCTTCGAGACTTAAATAGGGTCCCTAGAGCCTTCTGCAGTTCTGAGCACTGTCTTTAGAATAAAGTAAGGCATTTATTTACCATGGTGATCTGACATGAAAACATAGCGTTTGCATTTTTCTAGATAAAATCACTAGAGAAGTTCACAAAGGAAAGTGACAATGAATTCTATTTTAAAGTAAAGCCAAGTGTGGTGTCACATGCCTGTAATTCCAGCACTTGGGAAGCTGAGGCAAGACGGGTAGCTGTGAGTTTGAGCCAGCCTGGGCCACATAGTGAGTTCACGGCCAGCTTGCACTACACGGTGAGACTCTGTCTCAAAAAACAAAACAAAACGTCTTCCCTTGTAGCCCCTTTTTGGGCCATGGAAGCCGACTGGACCCTGGACAGTGGGCACACCATGGAGGTAGAGTAGAAAAGACTGATGTTGCATCTGAATTGCATTTTCTTGAATACTTCTCCCAGATCCCTGCAGGGCTCCAGCCTTCTCTTTGAGGTCTCAGCTCAGAGTGCTCCACGAGGAAACTTTGCTGAGTTTCCTGGTCTCTTACACCCTTTCCCTGCTTTATTTTTCTGACAGTGCACACAGTCACCTGAAATGAGGCAGGCATTTGTTGACTGGTGGCTGGTTCACTTGTTTGCCTTTAGCTTCTACTGCTGGAACTGAAGCCCCACAAGTGCGGACCGCAAGTATGTTCTATTCACTTCGAGGAAAGTACTGCTCTTGGCAACACCCCTCAGAGGTTCAGAGCACTCAGCTCTTTCCAATCCCCAAAGCCTCAGCCCACAGTTTTGAAATAAAGGCAGATTAAACTCAAACAGGGGAATAACCACTATCTCCGAGATACATAAGAGTCCGTCTGCTCACACACAGCCAATAGTAATCAAGGCAGGACCATCTGAATACCAAAACAAATGGGTCTCTCTCGCCTCCCAAGCCTTTGACCCCAGCTGGGGCCTCCCCTTTCTCATCCCTTGACTCAAGGCCGGTGAAAATGAAAAGAGCTGAAGTTGATAAAGAGCTGGCCATGTCTCAGGCATTTTGCTTAGAGTTTTACATTCCTCATATATTATCCCCATTTTATAGGAGGGAAATTTAGGCCCAGTGACACTAGGTTATTTGCTTGTGGTCACCCAGCTAATAATGAAGTGTTGGTATCATCTCAAGGCATCTGACACCAAAAACCTGGATTTAAAAATAAATTATTTTTAACTTAATTTTAACTAGATATTAAATTCAAAAACTATATATAGACGCCCTATAAAAAAATCTTCCCACATGTAGCCACCCAGTTTCCTTTTCCAAAGGCAAGAAATATAATAAGCTTCCTGAGGATCTTTCCAGTGATTATGTGATGCACGCACAAGTCCACAGAGGTGTGTGCACATATGGGTGTCCACGTGTCTGTGTGTATTTGGTAAGTTTTTTGCTATGGAAAATGTTGAACATATACAAAAGTGGACAGAATCCTATAATGAAATCCCCATATTCCTGTCACCTATTCAGTATCAATTCAAGAATAATTATATCTCATCTATACTCCAATCCAGACTTCATATTTCATTTATAAATGTTGCTGAATGCATATAAAAATGAAGATTCTTGAGACATGACCAAAATTAAATAATCACCCCTGAAAATTAATAAAGTTTTTAATATCATCAAACATCCACTTAGTATATGCATTACTCAGCTTTTCTTTGCTCTGACAAAGTATCTGATGAAAAAAAATTAAAGGAGGAAAGATTTGTTTTGGCTTATAGTTTCAGAGGTCTTAGTCCATGGCCTACTGGTTCTGTTTTGGGGGCAGGACATCATGGCAAAAGGATGTGGTAGACCAAAAGTGCTCATTTTATGGTGGTTGGAGAGAGAGAGAGTCTAGGACCATAGCATAGCCCCAAGGACCTATTCCCTTTATATAGGGTCTGCCTTCTAAATTTCTATCTATCTCCTCTCAATAACCCACTAAATTATGAACCCAACACAACCTATTGGTGAGATGAGAGCCCTCATGATCCAATTCGCAGAATCCCACCCACCTCCGAACATTGCTGGGATACCAAACCTTCAACATACGAACCTTTGAGACATTTCAGATCCAAATCATAACAGTAAGCAAACTCTTATTCACCTCGTTTTTACAGTTTATTTATTTGAATCAGGATTTAAGAAAGATCTACAATCATAATTGTTGATAGGTCTTTAAGTCTCTTTTGACCTATAGGTTCTCCTTATACTTCGCTTCTTTTTTAAACCTTGCAACTTACTTGCTGAAGAAATGACTTTGTCCTACAGAGTTTCCAACAGTTCAGATTTTATAAAAAATAAAGTCCCTTGTACATAAACAATCTGATAAAATCCACACTACCTTACACTTTGCTCTTTTTCGTAACAAAATTCATCTATCCTGTCAACACCTATTTACTGAATGCCTACCACCATTTATACATTAGGAATTACTAGCAAACAAACAAACAAACAGAGAAAACAATCCCCACCTTATTGGAATTTAGATGTTAGTGCCTGTTTCCAAGCTTTGGCATTACAAAACACGCAGCGTTTTGCACAGAAGAATGAATTCTGTAGGGCAAAGTTTTGGCAGTAAATTGTAATTCAGTGAGTCATGGATTTCTAATTTTGATAGATATGAAGCTTTTCAGCCTGTTAGATTTGGATCAAACATTTCCTCTTGAAGGGTTACATGTTCATAGGTAAGACTTTTGGCAGGGAATTGGTTCATGAGGGTGGCAACCTATTAGTGGATCAATCTCTTGATTAATTGATAGCTGAATGGACTATTCAAAGGTGGAGCTCAGGAGGAGGAAGTAGTCCTTTGAAGAGCAAATTTTTTCTCTTTCTTTCTATTTTCTGGTTTCCAGGAGGTGAACAGTTTTCCTCCACCACACACTTCTGCCTTGATGTCTCTGCCTTGGAGCCAGGTGATGTGGACTGAATCCTGTGAAACTGAGCCAAAACAAATCTTTTCTGCTTTAAGTTGTGCTTGTCAAGGTTTTGTCCTGGCTATGGAAAAGTGGCTAATACACAGTCCAATTAAGTTGTACCCATTTCCACTCCCACCACCCAAAACATGGGGAAAGGGCCTGGTCCCCCCAACACTGAGAGTGTGGGAAGGCTTTTGGACATATTCCTACTTGATAGTTAAAAAACATTATTGGGTGTGGTTTTCATTTTCGTTTACTTGATGAGAGATATTAAGCATTATTTTTCATATTTTTAAAGTACATTTTGGTTTTGGTTTTCCTTTCTGTGAGCCTTTGGTCTTTGGTGTCTAGACTAGATTGGAAAGAATTAGAAAGCTATGCACTAACTAGACAATAAGTTTTTGGTCTATCATTTCCCTTCTTGCTTTATGTATGGTGAAGGTGATTCTTTTTCCTTTTTCTTAGACAGGGTTTCACTATGTAGTACACTCTTAATTCACTCATACCCAGGCTGGCCTCCAATTACCTCCTGCCTCAGCCTCCCAAGGGCTGGGATTATAGGTGTGCAACACCATACTCAGCAAGTGATTCTGACCATTTGGAAATTTTTAATTTTTCGAAAATGTAGTCAGGTTTATTAATCTTCCTTCATATTGCATCTGGGTCTAGTGTTAGACAAAGTTTAGATTTTCAGCTACCTGGTTATTAACTGGCCAAGCCTGCCTTAATTAACCCACAACAATAAGCGCAGAATCTTAGTGGTTTAACATCACAAAGCAGATTGGTTGCTCATGCCTGAGACTGGTGCTGACCGGCTGAGCCTCCTCAACCTCCAAGGCCCACTTTGACACGGGACTCTACAGCTGCTGTGTTACAAAAGGACTCATTGCAAACAGTGCTGGAAGGCTCCTGCTGACATTTCATGGGCCACAGCAAGTCCTAGGCCCCTGAGCTACAGATGGGGCCTTGTAATTTCTGATGTGCTCAGAAGCAGAAGGGCGGGTGCTACATGTGGGTGCCACAGGCTCTGCACTCCTGGCTCACACCGAAGTAAAACACTGCTTTCTGTGCACCCCATTTCTATGATGCTCTCTGACACATTTGTGAGCAAAATACCGGAGCACAGAGCCCTGCACATTAGCAGCTTCCTTGGATTGGACCGTCTGGCTGTTTGAGGATGCAAATGGGGCAGATGTTAAAGAGTGGCTGCACTGACTCAGACTCAGAGCCTGTGGCCCCCATGTCCCAGGCTTTGGCATAAAAAGTTTCCTCAGCATGAAGAGACTTCAGCCTTCTCGTTGCGGGAGCCAAGATGACACTCTTAACCACTGGCTACTTGAGTTATTTTTGGGTGTAACATCTGGAACAAATGCTTAACTTAGTGTTGGTTGCTTTTAAAGAGAAATAAATAGCCTGTATCCTGCAGACCCAGTGAAAGGTGCTGTTTGTTTAGATGATGGATTGTTTTGTTGTTGTTTTTGCAGATCTTGGAATTTTCAACATAAACAATGAAGAAATTAAAATAAATCCTTATGGAGCATAAAAGATAGGCATATTGTCTTTGACATGTATCATGACCTAATTATTTTTTTCTAAAACTGTAACCCTAATCAATTGACGCCCAGTCAGCGGAGAGAGGACACGGGGAATCTGGAACTTGCCTTTGTGTTCCAAATGAGAATATTGAGATGAGGGGTGTGTTCAGTTTTTCCACTTTCTAGGACATAATCTCCTTGAGTTGCTTCAGGTAGTGGGGGTTGCTTCTGAGGAATCGGAGAAACAGGGGTTTCCTGGGGACCAAAGCCAGGAAACCAACTGCACCCAGCCTGGAGTGGAAATGAAACTGTATCAGTGACCCCACGCACCCCCTCAACCGCAGGAGAGGAGTCCTACGTGACAGAACCCGAGGAAGCATGGGTTGGTGACAGCATCTTTGGTGGGGGGTGTGGGGCTCCCTCTCATCTCCTGAGATGGAATGCTAACAATTCTTGGTGTGTGGTGTAAGGGAGATAAGGGGAATGCTGGTTGTCTTTTAGGGAACCAGACCATGTGCTCGCTGAAGAAATAGGGACTGGACGGACAGAGATATTAAATGATTACCCCTGGCCTTAGCAAATCAGAGTATGAAAAAGACAAATTCGTTTTGGGTTAGACAGTTTAAGGAAGATTTAAATTAGCCATTCCCAGTAAGTGCACACTTGCAATCCTGGCACTCTGGGGACTACAACAGGAGGATCGCAAGTTTGAGCCCCAGGCAGAGTGACTCAGTAAGACCTTATCACAAGATGGAAAATAAAAAGGGCATGGATGTAGCTCAGTGTGAAGATCTTAGGGTCAAACACTGGTACTGCAAATAAATTGAAAAGAAGCAATCATGGTGGTCCCCCTCCCACCCCAACACTGGAGACTGAACTCACAACCTTCATACTGAGTCAGCTCTTTTTTATTTATTTATTTGTCAAGACAGGGTTGTATTATCTGTTCCAAATATTTGCTGTTTCTGTCTACTAGGCTTACCCCCAGAGGGCCCCTCCCCACAGCCACACCTCATGGGAGGAGGACAGCTACACCACCCAGGTCGTGGCTCACCCAGGGACTTTTTTTTTGTTTCATGGTTCTACCATTGTTTTATTCCTTCTGTCACAAGACCAAGAGAGAAGCTGATCCTTTGGACTGAATCACAGAGTAAGCAAACAGTAGAGAGGAAAGCCTCCTCACTACCAATGTGTCTGAGCAAGGAATAAGAGGAAAAGCACTGTGGGAAAGCACTAGGATTTTGGAGGTCTTTTATTATTGCAAGTTTTGCCTAAGCTGATGACTGCAGATAATGGCATCAGAGATGTGGTGCTGATCTATCAAAAATCCCAAAGTAGATCTGTAGCATGTTACCTACCAAAAAAATGGACCCGATGAGCTTGCGGCTTTCATCAAGATGCAGGAGAACAAAACACTGGAATCATGAGTTTGCTTCTGTTGCTCCCCTGTGACCAGTACTATGAAAATATAAGCTCTGAAAAGGATTTCCACTTCAGAAGCAGAAGTGAAGGGGAAGTATGGGAAAGGCAGAAATTCCAAAAACAGAAAAGTCAGAACTGGGCATAAATAGGATGATGAAATAAGGAGAACTGGGGTGGACATTGATGAAGGAACAATTCACCTCTAAATCCTTCCCTCACTCTACACTGCAGGGCCACTCTTCTCTGCCTCTCTAGAGAGGTCAGGACACAAGACCGTGTGTGGGTGCACAGGCGCGGTGTGTTCGAACGTTCCTTGCCACCCGACTCCCAGAACTCGGTCCTCAGACCCTTCCTCTTCAGCCAGGAGACTGAAAGCTCACAGGAGAATCTAAGAGGACAGATCTTAGGATACCAACCTTAGGGGACCCCAGTAAAAGGTTCACCTGCATCACAGACAGCGTTAAAATTAAAGTTCTAGTCATGAATGCAGAACTTTCCATCAGCCTGGTTTCCTGCAGCTCTGACATTGTCCAGGCCCAGGACTGCCAACAGTTGAGAAGACTGAAAAATTAACTTGGAGAGAGTAAAGAGCACTGCATACATGTAAATTAAAAATCTTTCAAATATATAAAAACTTATAGTACATATGCACATCTATATTTGGTATCTTTATTACTAACACTTTATGTGTTATATATATAATTAATATCCTCAAAGACATAAGAGAAATTTTTTCATTCATAATTTTTTTTGAGACAGGGTCTTGCTTTGTAGTTCAGTTTGGCCTTGAACTCACTATGTAGCCCAGACTGGCCTTGAACTAGCAGAGGCCCACCTGCCTCAGCCTCCCAAGTGCTGGGATTAAAAGCATGCGGCATTATACCTGGCCACCATCCATAATATAAGCATGGTTTTTTTCAATCATTCAGACATTGAGAGATCAAAAAAGAGACACTGAAAATCTAAATATTATTACAGAGGCCTGACATGGTGGTATGTACGTATAATCCCAGGCTTGGAGGCTGAGGCAGGAAGACAGCTAGTGTGAACCCAGCCCAAGCAGTTCAGAAACTTAGGGAGACCCTGTCTCAAAATATAAAAACTTTTAGAAGGTCCAGGTGTACAGCTCAGTGTGAAGACCATGGGTTCCATTCTCAGTGCATTACAATTACAGAAACAAGAAGTCGGTTCGGTTTGAAGAAATCTTCCAGAGTAGTTGGAAACATAAAAAGATGAATAATAGAAGAATAAGGACTGGTGTAGGTGGTCCACCATTGCTATTTATCAGGAGTTCCAGAAAGTCATTAGAGAAAATGAAGTAAGGAAATTAACAGAGAGTGATTCATGGAAATTATCAGACCCAAAGAACTTGAGGGACCAGACTGAGGGATCCACTGAGGTCCATAGCAAAGCAGATCATGAGAAAGTTCAAAAGTTCGGGTCCTGGCAATCACGAGGAAGAGATTCCACTAATTCCCAGAAAGTGAAAAGGATAAAAATTTAGGGCTTTTAACTTCTTCAGAGAGACAGTAAAAGCAAGAGATATTCTTAAAAAAAAAAAAAGATATCTGACCTATTATTCCATATCCACTAAGAATATCAATAAAGTATGAGGGTAAAATAAAAACATTTAAAGTATGCAAATATCAACCAAAAAACCCCCTTACATTCTATGTATCCTTTCTCAGGAAGCTACTAGAGGAAGATCTCCATCAAAATGAGAGTATAAACTAAGGAAAAAGAGGTGTGGAATACACAGGAAATTCCACAAAGACAGGCAAAGGACATCCTTGAGGGGACTAGGAGGCTCTGAGAGACCAGACAGAGGACAGAGTCCAGAGGGTCACAGAGTCAGAAGCAGAGGTCCCACTGCCATCTTCTAAAATCTAGGTCAGAGTGCCCAGCGAAATGCAGAGCTGTCAGTGTTCTGATCAACTTTTTTCTCTCTCTTCTGTTATGCTTTGTGTCTTGATGTCCCCCCAAAATCTCATATGGTTTTTTCAGAGGCGGTTGACTCAGAGTGTATGACTGATCCGTAGTGCAGTGCTGGGGTTCAGGGTGCTGGGATTAGGGGTGGGTGATTGCTGGATCAGTGCACTGATTGGACTGGCACCGGCCTAATCCCTGGCAGGCTGGATACAATATAAGGGGCAGAAAGAGGCTTGTCTCTCTCTTGTTGCTTTTGCTGTCTTCTGCCATGAACTGTTGCCCCTTTGCCATGTGCCTCCCTGCCTTGGTTATGGACTGAAACCTCTACAAAGTAAGTTAAATAAACCTTTTCCTCTTTAACTTTGGGTGTCGGGTATTTTGTCTCGGCAATGAGAGAAAAGTAACTAAGACATCCTCCCTGACTCGTACTTGGGTCATCTGGGGGTACTGATTTCACCCCACAGAAAAGGCCTTCTTTGACCTTCTCCCAAAAGCTGGAGGCCAGACCTAGGAAGATGTGAGCAACTGACTCATTTGACCACACCCTGCAGAACAAAGACCCTGTCCTGTGACCTGATGCTTAACGGTACGCACCCACTTTTTCGTTCTCAACCTTAGCCTTTATCCCGACCTTTCTACACATCCAAGGGCTCCAAACCCAGAGACTCTGCTAACCTTCCTGGAACGTATTGGCAATTTACTTCTGTATTACAATTGTATTTGTGTTTGGTACTCAGGCAAGACCAAAGACTGAATCCACACTGGACATGGGTTGTAAAACATGAAGAAAAGCTAACACATCACTAATGCGATGTCTTAGAAAGGGATTTCTTGAGGATAAAGGAAAGAAACAACCTTGGGAGTAAAGGAGGCTTCTGAGTTACTTATGTGATCCTATTTCCAAGCATGAGAGAAGAATGCCTGGATTCTTTTTCTCCTCATCATTGTCCTCCTCCTCCTCTTCCTCTGACACTTCCCCGCTTTTGTCCTCCTTCTCCTTCCTCTTGCACATCCTCCCGTTCTGTTTCCTTGTCTTTGTCATCTAAATTATGCACATTCTAAATTGACACAAAAACTAACACTTTTACAGAGTACCATGTGATGTTCTGAGACACGCATACATGTGTCATGTTCAAATCAGGGCCCTTACTATACGCATTTAAACACATCTATCTCCTCAAACCTTTGTCACTTCTTCATGGAGAAAGCGTTCAAAATCTCTTCTACCTCTGCCTCCCTTCCCCGATCCCAACAGCCTTCCAATTGTCCATGAATATTTCATATTCTGTTGTGTAATGTAATTAAAATGTAATCTTTAAAATTAATGTAATTAAAAATGTAATCTTTTCATCTGAAAAACAGTCAAGAGCAGTGAGCGATTTGGAAAACAAATAGACTGAGGATGCCCTGGGTGGTGACAGGGCACGATCCACACGGTATTAGTGCTCGGGTCAGGGAGTAGTGGTACAGTGTGTGCGCTGCGTCCTGGGTTCAATCCCCAGCACCACAAAACCACAAACCAACAAAAAGCCCCAGGTGTTTTGTCAGGTAAAAGGAAAGAGGTCGGAATAGGATGTTTATGAGATAATGATTGAGTGAAGAAATTAAAAAAATATAATAAAAAAATGCAACTCCTGCCCATGTACATGTCTGCCAGTGTGGACATAAATCCACCCAGGAAAGGGTCCATTAGGGACAGGGGCAGTGGCCTGACACAGGCATCTGGATACCAGGGACATGGAATTCTCACATTCTATGTCGTCCCATTGTGAATGTGGAAGCACTTGCAAGTTTGACTTACTCAAAGCACTTTGGGCTTGTTTTATTTTTTTAAAAATCCTGATGGCAGGAGAAGGAGGTAAAGGAAATGCAAGTAGAGAAATCTGCTTGGAGAGCCCGTGGGAAAGTGTCTGTAAGGTCCAGGCAGCAACCACACAACCTAGAAATGCGCTCCAGGGTATCTGCTTCACAGAGGAGCGTGTACGGGAGCGTTCAGAATGTCCTTGCGCATGGCACCTGAGAAGGAAGGAAACGAGGAAAGAGGGCAGCAATTTAGAAGATTCCAAGAGGAAGACTTTTGAAATTCTGGTTGATCCTACACAGTGGGAATGAATCAACGTGCATAAAAATCACGCATAAAATATGAGAACGAAGCAAGGACCGAAAACATACCTCATGGGTACTAATTATGTCACATTCAAGAAGCTCTAAGCTGGCTTCTTTTCTTTTTTTTTTAACCACGTTTTAGGACTGAGGAGGTATTTTTGTTAAAAACTGGGCCTTGCTAGATTCCCTTGAACAGAACAATGTAGAATTAAAAATGTCCTAGAATCTGCCATTCAGCCATCAACTGTTTGAAGTTAGGAGGAGTTGTACCAGTTGCATAGTCCACGCCCCACGTTTTTATAGATGAAATGGCGAGTGACATCTGAGGTCATCAGAGAGCACATCAGAGGTCATCAGACAAAGTTGGCTCTGGGTCCAATCTGCTACAAGCCTGCGGTGGACCAGCAGTCTGCTGGCCTCTGGCCTGGTGGTTTGTCCAGCACAGCACACTTTTATCAGGGAATGAGTAGTGATTTTCCAAGATGTTCAGTTCCTTGACCAAAAGGCAGGCTTGAGTTTGGGGACCAAATCAGGGAGCCTTTTGCCCAGTCAGCCCTGAGAACAGGATTTCCCGGATGGGGCAAGTGAAATAGCATAGTAAGAGGATCAGATTGGAGTGCAGCTACTCCCCCAGCAGAAGACTCTGCTGGGCTGCCCCACTCAACAGTGTGAGTCTCCAAGAGTCTGGGAAAAGCTGAGGAAGTGGGGTGGGGGTGTGCGGGGCCTGACTGAGCTCAGAGCCTTCAGCAGCAGCAGGAGGTAGAGCAATTGGAGCGCTGGCTTGGAGTCAGACAGCCCTGGCTCCGTCCTGCGTTGGCCACTTACTATACCACACGGGCTCGTTTTTACCTTCTCTAGTCATCAGAAAAATGAAGATAATAACAGCATCTATCTCATAAGTTGTAGAATGATACGTTTTAAATTTTGTGTATGCGTGTATGTAGCATCTGCGTATAGTAAGGGCCCACAGTGACAGTAGTTATGATTATCCTTTTAGAAGAGAGAAGTCACACATTTTCAGTCTAAGAAGGAGATGCTACTCTGGGTAAGAGAACAGGAAAGCAGCTGTCACTGGACTTCAGCCTCATGCCCATGTTGCAAGCTTATGGCCAACCCAGCCGCCCTGGAAACAAAGGGTTTTCCCAGCCCAGGCTTTGTGGAGACCATTGGGAAGGCGGATGACACCACACGAGAGACTGTTCCTCTTGTACCCTAGATAAGACTTTAAGTGGCTCAGGACACACTGAATAGGTGCATACAGCAGTCCTCCTCCGTCAGTAACATCAGTCATGGAGCCAGGCCAGGAACCCTCCCCACTCAGCCCTATGCCTGGGGTTCAGCACCCCACATCCAGCTCTGCGGAGGGTCAGGGAGGTTCATGGAGCTAATGGCGTAAAACAGGTAATGTTTTAAAAACGCAAATCAGAATGACAGGCCAGAAGTCAAGGAGGCCTTCAGCAATTTTGAGGCCGTGCCTGCTCACTGCAGCTCAGTGCTCTTTGGTGTCTGGATTTTCATTCAGCCCCAGACCCTGCAAAAGGGTGGAGTGGCTGCTGTCTGCTTGGGTTTCCCGAGGGAGGCGCTCAAACGCGAGTAGGAGCTCGCCCTGACAGGACAGGCTGTTCGGTGCTGTGGAAGTCAGCCAAGGTGGTCTGAAAGCTGGGGATGCTGCTGTATTGACCTACCGCTGTGGCCTGGGGGGCTTGGGGGACCTCCATTCATTTAGACTTTTGAAGGCTTCCAGAATTCTTTAGCAACCTCACCATTGCATTTTTCCTAATCTCTCCAGCAACTGGCCTTCCCCACTGCCCGGGAGCAGAGTAAGAACAGGTTGTTTCTCTTATTCACGGAGTTGCTGTACTGTGCAGACTAAGGCCTGGCTCCTCCCTCCCTGCTGCTTTCCCCAGCTTCCCCCCACTTCCCCTGCCAGGCTCTGCTTCTGCACTTCCCAGGTTTCCAGCCAGGCCCGGCTGATAACCTGGAGACCACTGCCGGGGCACATCTGCTCTGCCCTGCCACCTGGGTGGTAGAGCCGTCTCTCCTCTCTGTTAGATTTCACCAGCCTGGACACAGCTTACTGGACACAGCCTGGTCCAGTCACATGCAGCTCCCCTCCCAGGGGGACTTGACCATAGCTCATAGGCCGCTGGACTCCAGCAAACTGACTGATAGATCAACAGCAGGCTAAGCTCACACCCTCATCACTCAAGTCACCTTTGCCCTCTCCTGGCCTTTCGCAATGAGTCAGAATTGACATGTGGAGTCTCATCCCTTAGATGAGTTTTTGTTTTGTGAGAGATACCTTGATCCCTCTTTAAAAGCAGAAAAATGTTTGAGGAAGACACATCGGATCAGGTTATCCTTGGAGAGTAGAGTCCAACCTCCAGTTGGGATCTGTGAAACCTCCAGACAGTACCAGTTGGCCTCATGGTGTACAGCGTCCACTTGGCCCCACTCCCCAAGGGCGGGACGAGGGTCCCCACCCCAGGAATCAGCCTGCTGAGGTTTGGGGAAAGGACTGAGGCCCCTGCATGTTCATTCACTGCTCGGGAAGCATCTTAGTTACTTTCTTGTTGCTGGGACAAAATACCCAAAACAACTTAAGGGAACAGAGGATTATTTTGGCTCATGGTTTTTAGAGGATCCAGGTCACAGTCGGTCAGCTGACTCCCAGACAGGAAGGGCCTGGTGGAAGGATCTGGAGGAGGGAAGTTACCCGTGTCATGGTAGACAGGAAGCAGAGAGAGAAGGGAGCAGTCAGCAGGGAGATAGAACTTTGCAGACTCTACCTCCTAATAGCACATTCAGCTCCAAACTCTGGTGGATAATCCACTGGTGAGCATAACACCCCCATGGTACAGTCACCTCCAAAGCCCCTCACCTCTGGGGGACATTCCAGATCTAAACCATCACAGGAAGCTAGGCGTTTGCCACTTCCATCCAGCATGACTATGGGGTAGTGGCTTTGGAGGGGCAACAGTCATCCATGAGTCTGCAGCATAAGCAGAGCCCAGGTCTGCATTCTGGAGGTTTGGCTCCGAGGGGCTCAGCGGCTGCCTTGTGGAACCTCTGGACGGTGCAGGACGGTGCAGACCTGGGCCCTGGCTGGGGCTTCCTGCTTGTCACATCAGGCTGAGGGGTGGCTTTTGTTTGTGGAGCAGCCTGGGAAGCAGCAAGCCCTTTCTTTGCCTTTTTTGGAGACAGAAGTGGATTTTATGTTCTTGGGAAAGATACAGGGGAGAATATGCTTTTCATTACAGTCTCGGAGGCGGATGAGCAGAAGGGTCAGGCCTGGGGCTCTGAAGTTGAGACTTTAGCACCAATTTCCTCTGCAGGGGTGGCTGCTTCTCATACACTACTTTCCCAAGAATTTGACACTGTGAGACTCCAGACATGGGAATGAGACTTGGAGAGTCCTGATTCCATCTCTTCCATCGGTTTTTTGCTTTCCTTCTCTTTTAATCTCCCCCACACACTCCAGGTCCACTGCTTCTGCTTTCCGTCACCCAGGTGTCTTGCTTCCTGCCCTCATCTGCAGCCCTAGGACTCCTGCACCGAGGCCAGTGCTGCCTGGAGGCAGGCAGACATGAGGCGCCCCTGCCTGTCTTCTCTTGCGCATCGAGGGACGCTCTCCCCATCTGCTTTCAATGAAGAGTGGATTTCGGTACATATTATGGAAACAGAAACGGAAAAACCATCGGGGTCCCTCCTGCAAAAACAATCATTATCCACTGAAATGAACTCTCGGGAACTTCCGGGTGTAGAGCCCATCACTATTAATGAAGAGGAATTCAGACAGGAATTCTGGCAGGGCTGGACCTCAGAGAGGGAAGGGGCGGAATGTTTGGAGTCACGAGGCAGTTAGGAAGACAGTCCCTTCCCAGAGCACACAGAACAGTCCAGAGCCGAGGTGAGGGAATCCGTCCCCAGCCTCGTTTCTCCCTGACTCAGGAATGTGGGCTTGTAGGCTGCAGGCTGGGGAGGTGGGTTCAGTTACCCGAGGGCACCCAGGGCTCAGCCTAGGGAGCTCAGCCAGCCTGGAAATGCATCCGCCCTGGGGCTAGCACTTGGGACAGGGAGCCCCATCGTGGAGGAAGCTGCTGCCCTTCGCTTCTGTCCAGTTCACCCCACCTGCGGAGGGGATGCTGGGTGTAAGACAGAAGCTCATTGCATCTTTTGTTTAGCAAGCAGGAAAAGGCAACATGGAAGGCCAAGCCCCCGTGCACCCGGCTTGAGGGAGGGTGAGGAGGAAGGAAAGGCAGAAGGGTTTCCGCAACGTCCTTGTCTCTTCTCCTCCCCAGAAACGAGGCTGCACAGGCCTTTCCAGACAGCAGCGTAGATTTGTGTGCTCTCTGCCACTGTAGAGTTGAGGCAAGGTGCATGTGTGTGTGTGTGTTTGTGTGTGTGTACTGTAAAAACCCTGCCTTCCCTCCTGATCCCTTGATGCCCAAAATCCTATACTTAATACCCCTTTCCCTTTTCTCTCTTAAGATACCACTATGTCAGGGAGCATAGTGCCTCCAACTTCCCCCGTAGCTGGCATCATGGGGAAATTAGCTCCTCAGACTCTCCCCAGAGGAGGCCATGATGGGAAGAAAATGAGAGCCCTGAATGCTGATTTGGGATTGGACACCGTGAAGGAGAAAGGCAGTCAGGGAAGAAGATGAGCTTGGTTTCAGGCGTCCCGGTTTTGTTGGGAGCGACTCAACGTGGGCTGGAAACCTGGATGCCACTAGGGAGAGGGGATGGGCACGTGAGCCAGCAGCCCTCGCCACTCCAGAGCGCACAAATCCAAGTCAGCGTGGACTCAGAGAAACCCCACCACTGTGAGGTGACTCCCAAGTCTCAGTTTCTCCCACAGTGCACTGACTGATTTTGACACCCGTGTTTTCTATTTCTAAAACAAAATATCTGAGACCAAGTGATTTATCACACACACAAGTGTGCTTGGCTCACAGTTCCGTGGAGTCTAAGAGCAGGGTGTCAGCATTTGAGCTTCGTCCCATGAGGGCCTCGTGCTGCGCTGTATCACATGACTGGACAGAGCAAGTGAGCAGCTGGGTCTCCCTGTCTCTTCTAGTAGAGCCATTACTGTCACCATTGGCCAACCCACAGGATGTCACCTAATCCTCACTGCTTCCCCAGAGTTCCGCCTCCAAACACCATGAACATGTGAGCTTCTGGGGAATATCAAATTGCAGCCACACTCTACTCCAAATACCCCCATTTCCACTTGTCAACGTTTCAATGTGTTTAGTGCCCTGCCCCACCATTTTCAACATATTTCCTTATAACTTGTCACTGACCTTCACTTCATGAGTGTACGGTAGTTTTGACCTGTTGCTAAAAGAAAGCAGGTGAGGAGGCGCAGATGGGAGTCTGAGGGGGATGATGGGAAAGTGATACCTTCACTCCCACCCCTGCCCTCAGAACCCCAAGATCCTTCCCTGGCTGCACAGCACACACAACCTGCAGGCAAGTCACCCCACCCCCGAGCCCCCCGTGCATGTGTGTGTGCGTGCATGTGGCTTTGCAGCAGATGGTCTTTGGCCAGCACAAGGCAATAGTAAAATTTCCTTAATTTTCCCTAGGCTGAGAGGAGGGGCTGGTGACTGTAAACAGTGTCACTCATTCCCTCTCTTGCACAGGACAGGGACTGCCTGTCCCTCCAGTGGGCAGGCTGGCTGTTTACTTGGTTCCCTGGATAGCTTCCGAACAACACCCGAGGGGCGGGCTTCAATAACGAGGTGGTCACACACGCTGGGAAGCGCAGGCAGCCTGTTCCACCCAGGAAACTGAGTCAGAGCCCCTGGGCACATCCCACGACCACAGCCAGAATTCTGGACGTCCCCTTGCCACGTGCAGGTCTGCCGTCCACCCAGCAAAGACAAGACAGTGCCCACCGCGGTCGCCTCAACCCTCACCACCTGAGGCCTCAAAGCCTCGCTCAAGTTACTGTATCAAAAGCTAAGTGTTTACTTAGTACATGTTGCTGAGTACTTCTTTTGGAATCTCCTGGAGTTTTGCTGATCTGTATTCTAGACTGTTGTAAGCAGGGGCTATTCTTTCTAATTTTTAATATCCATTTAATGATATATACATATAGGTCATTAAAAAGTCTAGGCTACCTGAATACCACTGTGGATGGGTAGAGAGTGGCGATTTATCTGAAGGTACCTGGGAAACATTAGGTAGAACCTAATCTACCTTTCTGCTAAGGTGTCTTCTCCCTTTTGGAGCTCAGATCCTTGGGCACTGCATGGAAAAGCTGGCTCACCTGGGAGTAGGCGTCAGCTGGAGCTCACGGAGCTAAGCACCGTTCTGAGAATCTGTCGGTTACTGATGTGATGAGAACCCACAGGGCAGGATCAGTTTATTTTGGGTCGGCAATCTAACCATCCTTTGCTGAGTGATCACCAAGTATGACATGGAAGAAAGAAAGCAAGCTGCCATGGATAATGATGTGAACAGCTAACAACATAGGCTACCCTGTAAGCATTATTCTAAGCACTTTGCATATGTTAGCTCATTTAAACCTCAACACAATCAAACAAGGTGAGTTCTGTTATCTCTATTATACACTGAAAAAAACTGAAGCACGGAAAGGAGAGTTTTCCCCAAGTCGCAGTTAGTTAGCTGGACCTCTTATAGATCTGGTTCTTCTTCTACATTGAAAGTTGGCAACCTTGATGATTAATGAACTCTGGTCAATTGATGCAGTTGATTTGCTATGGTTGGATTTTTGCTGCCACCATGAGGAGGAGGAATCACAATCCCACTGATGAATGAGAAGCTCTGGGATCAAGGATATAGTTGAGGTCTTTGTCTCTCCCCAAGGAGGAAGCCAGCTGGGCTCGGTGGCCTGCACTTGT
>RJWT010017560.1:0-19282 GCA_004365215.1 Cuniculus paca | reverse complement strand
CTAGGTGATCTGAGACCAACACCCACACTCTTTCCAGTATGACATCTCCCATTTTTTCCCTCTTCTTTGACACATTTCCTGCATTTCCTTTTGCTTACATCTTCTGTCCCCTTCTTTTTCCCTCCCCTTCTTACACCTTTGCTCACTTCTCTCCAGGCCTGCTCTCAGGACTTCCTTTTTTCTCCATCTATACTCTTCATTTGGCTTGATCTTAGTTCTCCCTAGAAAGTTCCTGCTGTTTTCTAGGGCAGCTCCCCGAAATCTTCTGGAAGTCCACAGAACTAACAAAAGCTGCCTCTCTCTTCAGTGGTGCTGCAGTACCATGTCGGATGCTTGCCTTCCAGAGACAAAGGGATATGGGTGCGAGAAGAGAGGGATTTGGGGCCACAAGCTCAGGTCCTGAGGATCCAAAAAAGCCCTCCTATCTGCTTCCCTCAAAGATGCATAGAGTGCTCTCAATCACTTCACATTGGCTCCCTGCCCTTTCCCATGGTGTCCTTGGAGGGACCCAAAAAAAGAATCTGCCTTGGAATTCAACCTTGATCACCCACCCCTGGCACTGACCAGGAAAAAGTACAAGGGATGCACTGTGGAGGAGTTTAAGGAGAGAAAAAGGGAAGACAGAACATGTGAGATAGGAGGGGAAACATCGAAGGGAGAACAGAAGAGCCAGGGAGAGGTGCAAGGCATGGAAATTAGGGAAAGAGGAGAATGGTTGGTAGGAGTGAGAACAGTAAAGGAACATGAGGTGAAAATACTGAATAGGTTGTGCTTGTCTACTGCATGTCAGTAAATCCTCAGGAGAAAGGGACTTGATGGGCCACTCCCCCTCGGTTCTAATCGGGGGATTACCTTGGAGTCCCTGGATCTGCTTGGTGAACACCTCTGCCTGCTGGGCACTGGCCAGCCGTTCATCTTCCAAGAGCCCTGCAGTAAGAGGGGGTATCAGTTTGACACCAGGGGAGCCCAGAATCTTTGCCCCCGCCCCACCCCCATCACAAGTGCTCACCCTGCAGCTCCAGGGAGTCATCCTCGTGCTGCCCAGCCAGTTCTCGGGTCTCCTCCAGCTCTGCCACCAGCTGGAGCACCTGAGCCCTGAGCTCCTCCAGCTCTGTCTCTGTGAGGCTCAGGCCCCGATGCTTGCCAACAGACAGGGAGCTCACACTGCCATTTTTCTGTTCTTCTTCTTCTTCTTCTTCTTCTACCTCTTCTTCCTCCTCTTCCTCTTCCTCCTCATAGAGAGCTGGGAGTAACACCTCCCCTAGGGAAAGATACCCACCCCACCAGGGAGTCAGCACCCACTTCCTGTCCACAGTCCTCCCGGAGTCCCCCCCTCAACTTACCATTCTTGGGCCCAGATGATAGAAGAGTGCCACTTCTACCACCCCTCAGGAGGCCCTGGGCAGGGCCTGATGAAGCTGCAGGTGTGAGAGTCAAGTTTGGAGGCATCCCCTGCCCCTCCCAAGCCCTTCTTGGCCAGTATCACACTTGCTGGCCCTTACTGCCTTTGGACAAATGGAGCAGCCTGGCACTGGCTCGGCTGTGAAAGCCTGCAGAAGGCTATCTGGCTCTTCTAGTCTGGGTTCTGGGTAACTGGACAAGTAGGCAAGAAAGGGTTTAGACACTGATGTCTTTAGGTCAAATGGGCCACAGAGTTTCATTTTGGGGACTTGCAGAAGCTTAAAAAGTTATCCAGATGTGTTATGAGACATTAGCCTTTCCATAATTAGAAAGTATTAGCTGGCTATCTGTAGGTAGAGAAAGAAAACATCTGGGTGAAATGATCCTAAATATTTTACTGGACAAACACTGGGATCCTTTCAATGTACGTTATCAAATATGTTTTAAAACTTTTTTTTTGTTTTGTTTTTTAAGATAAGGTGTTGCTTTATGGTTCAGGCTGGCCTTGAACTCACTATGTAGCCTAGGTTAGCCTTGAACTGGTGGTGAGCCTCCTGCCTTCGCCTCCTGAGTACTAGAATTACAAGCATGTGCCACCACACGAAGCTGTTTTAAAATTTTTCTAGCAAACCCACCTCACTTTGCTCAGCTGATGTCACGAGGTCTCTTCCCCTGCTGACCCAAGGTGGTTTTCAGGGGAAGTCTTAGGTTGAGCTTGTGTGTGATATTGGCATATTAATGCTTTTTAATACTTGGTAATACTGGCATATTAATACTTTTTAAAAGTGGGGTGCTGGTCCCCAGTTTCTGGTTGGTAGGCACCCCCACCCCCTTACTGCAATGCAGTTGCTGTAGATAGTAAAATGTTGCTTGGATGATGACTGTCTGCTTTGTTTTGAAATTCTGAATCTTTGGTTTCACTTTCCTCAATACCTGCAGCCTAACTGAGGTACATTTGGGATCCCTTGTGTCCTCTGAGCCCTCTTACAGGGAGCAGAGCTGCTCACACTGAATGTGCAGAGGATTCTGCGGACACTTCACAGGAAGTCCTGGGAAACGTGTTGGCAGCATCTGCCAACTCACATGGGTGTGGTGGGGAGGCATCTGTGTGAGGAGGTTGACTTCACCTGCCTCCCTCTTAGCCTCTGTCTCTCAGGTAGTAAGAAATGCTAGAAAACCAAAGCTACAAGGCTTCCATTAGAAGTTAATGGTGGCTCTAGAAAGACAATTCCCATGTTCACGTCCTTGCTTTTTTAAACTAAGAGACAGCTTGGGATCTGGGTCGGCAGGCAATGAGAACAAACCCCCTGCTGCAAGGCTGCTTCAAAGCTCTGTCCAACAAGGCCTCTTTATCTGTCTGGCAGCTCCCCCAGGACACACAACCTGGTTAGCCGGGTGAAGAGGGCCCCTAAGGGCTGCTCCCTGAACTTCCATCAAAGCCTGGCGGGCCGGGGAGGGCTGAGGAAGGCTAAGGAGGAGGGGCCTAAGGTGAATTAAGGGAAGGCTGTGCTCTGGTTCAGAGCCCTGGGGTCAGGGGGAGGAAGGAGGCAAGGGAATTGGGGGAGGAGAGGAAAGGGCAGACAGCAAACCTTTGGGGAAAACTCACCTTCCATAGCTTGCATCCCACGGCGTTCTAGGGACCCCCAGCGTTGGCCTTTCTTCCTCTCACAGCCCTCAGACACCTCAAAGGAGCCTACGGTGGTTACTGTGGGTCCTGTGGGCAGGAAGAGAGGGGGCGTTGTGGGATGCCAGGGGGCTGAGGGTAGTGGGAAAGAAGAGACGCCTTGTAGCTCAGGGACCCCTGGGACTTGTAATCCCAGGCACAGCTGCTGCCTGACTCACCGTGCCCTGCCCTTTGACTCCCCTCCCTCAGCCACCTCTCATGCTCTGCCTGCCACGGAGACCCCAGCCCCGAGCCGCCCAGCCTCTTCGGCACCCCTGTTCTAGGCGGTTCCAGGCTCCTCTCCCTGGCACTGACAGAAAGAGGGTGTGCGTCTTTAGCTTGGGGGACAGGAAGGAGGGGAGCGGGGATGGGAGAGAGAACCCAGGAGACGGGAAAAAAGGGCGGAAAGGGGGGGTGCTCGAGAGGAGGGCTGTGCAGTGGGGCGTGCGGGAAGGGGCTCCAGGCCCGGCCCACCCCCTGCACCCCTCCTTCTTCTCCCTGGCCTCCCAGGACCTCTCCCGTCCCTGCGTCGCCCCGCTCGGGAGCCTGGGGCCGGAGTGTGCAGGCTCTGGAAGCCCACGGGCTGGAGGGGTGAGGTGGGGCGCTTGCGGGGAGGGAGAAAAGCCCCAGGCCGAAAGATGGAGACCGAGCCGGTGCAGGCCAGGACGGAGGGAGGCAAGTCGGGGCGGAGAGCCCGCGAGCGCTGAGGCAGCGCGCACCTGGGGGTCTGGAGGGAGGAGAGCCGCGCGGAGGCAGGGGCGGTGGGACGTGAGGGAGGGGAGGGGCGGCTCTGACCTGGGCCCGCGCAGCTCCAGCCCGCGGCTCCCGCGCCGGCCCCGGCGCCCGCCTCCATGGCCGCTCCCGCTCCCGCTCCCGCCGCCGCCGCCGCCTCCCTGAGCAGAAGCCGCAGCCGCGGGGCCGAGGACCCGGAGCCGGGTGCGCAGGGAGGGGGCGGGGCCGGGGCGGGGACTGGGGCCCTGACGCCGCCCCTGCCCGCCGGGCGCCGAAGCCTCAGCTCCTGCCTCTGCAGCCTCCAGGGCGGCGGCGGGCGGCGGCCAAGCACGTGCCCGCGAGGCGCCCCGGGCTCGCCCCACCGGGCCAGGGCCATAGCGGTGAGGTTCTCTGGGCGTAGTCTCCCCCAAAAGGGAGAGAAGGGACCCACTGGTTCTGGAGGTGGGTCCCGCCCGGGGAGCGGCGCGTGGGAACCCTTGTGCGCCGTGTCAGGACCCTGGCCTGCCCGGTGATCGGAGCAGAAAGGACAAGGATGAGCCCTTTCCTCCCGACGCGCAGCTACGCCGCTCACATTTCCTCCTCCCTTCACGCTGGGCCGGCCCCTCACCTCCGTGGTCAGTCCGGACCCCAGCCCAGCTCAGTGGCCCCTCACGCCCCGGAAGGCTGGAGAGTAAGGAACCCGAGGCCAAGATTTGCTAATCACGGGGCCCTAATCTCTCTGCTTTCCCCGCACCTCTACTAAACCTGAGCCGGAGACCCACTTATGAGCGGTGCTCCGGTGGCCCATGCAGGCTACGTGTCCAGAAACCTTTACCCACCGACCTGCCGACCTGCTGGGCTGCGGGCCACGCCCCCCGGTAGCCGGCTCAGCGTAGGCACTGCTGATGTTCACTCGCCTAGAGGAAGACTGGAACCCCAGTAGGCTTAGTTCTCCTGTTCAGCCCTTCCTTCATCCAAGGAGTGCCTCCCCGGTCCTGGGCCCTGACCAGGCACTTGGGACTTCTCTGTAGGCCTCATTTAAGATGCAAGTGGGTGCACTTGGGAACCCGGGCTGTCCAGCACATTGAGAGCATTGTTGGGAGATTCCTAAATCAGGGACACACACCAATCCCTTCTCTTGCATATCCCCTGCCGAGGTCTGTGTTCGACCCGTGCGGTGGTCCAGGCTCACCAGCCCTCCTGCTGCTTGTCCTTCAGCTCTCAAATGGTTCCCCATCAGATGGCCCTGCTGTGCTCTACCCTGGCTTCTGTTCCTCTGGGCAGCACTAGTCAAACTGGATAGTCCAGGTTCCTCTACCTGGCCAATTTCTTAAAGGTTAGGAATTTTCTGTCATTTTTGTATCACCAGCATCTAACAAAGTCCTTAACCCACAGAATAAAGGAGTAAACATGAATCTCCCAACTGCACAGTTAATGATCTGTTTTATCATTTAACGAAGGATTTCATACTTGTGGAATATCAATGTTTCCTGTTAATAGTAGTATCCAAAAGTCTTGTGCTTGCTTGCTTGCTTGCTTTCTCTTTTCTCCCTCTTTTTGCCCCCTGAACCTGATGCTCTGAGAGAAGGCTGTTTCTCTTGGTCCCCAGAGGGTACGTTCCCATTTCAGAGTCCCTGGCGAAGGTGATCCAGCCTTGGGAAAGCCTGTAAAAAACATTCAGACCCCTTCTACAGAGGGTCTGTCCAGACTTGGGGAGCAGAGCAGTTGTTGGAGCTGATTGAAAGGATCTGGCGTTGGGGACTTGGGGAAGCTCTGGGGGCTGACACAGACTAATTCTGGAAGCCCAGTAGACTGTTCATCCTGACCTAGTATGGCTCTTTCTGGTTCCACCTCAGCCAGAAGCACATTCGCAGTTGGCTGCTGTCCTCTGCTCAGAGAAAGCACAGGGAAGAAGTTGACGATTGTGATACCCTCAAGTCTAGGGTCTCCTTAGAGGGAGCTTGGATCTTAAAACTAATCTCTTCTAGATCCTGGGGTACAGGTCACTGTTTATCCTTCATCTGGGGAACATTCAAGAGACCTGAACCATCCTATTCTTGGGAGCCAAACAGGCAAACCATGTGTGGACTAGTACTCAGCTGAGAGTGAGGGTAAAATTAGGGGGCAGGAGGGGAGAGTTTAGAGGTATAGGGGAGGTGGGCTGTGGTTCAGGGAGGCATGTCTGATGGGCCAGGGATGGTGGGAATGTCAGCCAGGTGATCAGCTTAGGGGGATGATCTGAATTAATTCTCATAATCCCTGGACTCAGGACTCAGCCTCTTTCCTAATCCCATCCCAGGAGATCATCCTTTCTGAGGACTGATGCAGCCATTTATCCCCTTTTACCCTTGTTTCTAAATGCCTAGATTCATTCATTAAAAACTTAAAAACAATTGTTCAAAATGTGCAAAAAAGTATAGCATAGGGAATAATATTACAAATATCCATGTACACAACTAAAATTCAGCTACTCATATGTTGCCACATTTGATTCTGTGGTTTTACACGTATGTATCCACAAATAATACATCATTTTGATTTGTTCCTTTTAGAAGTCTACCTAAAAGGTGTTGTGCTATATACTTTTTTCTGCAAAGATTTTTCTTTTCTTTTCTTTTCTTTCTTTCTTTTTTTTTGGGGGGGGGCGGGCACTGGGGATTGAAGTCATGACCTCACACTTGCCAGGCAGGTGCTTAGGCCACTGAGCTAGATCCCCGGCATCTGCAAAGATTTTTCTCAGTTCTTTTACATTAATTCAGCTCCAGTCCATGAATACTATTTTGTTGCTGAATAAACCACAATTTATTTATCCATTCTTCTGCTAGTGGGCATTTGGGCTTTTTCCAACTTTCCATATTAAGAACAATGCTGCAATGGATAGTTTTGTGAATGCCTCCTGTGTGTTTTCCTGGGGCAGATACAAAGAAATGGAATTTCTGAGTCATGGATAGGTGTACCTCTGCGAGTTGTGGCCATTGTTGTTCTATAAAGTAGTCAGACCAATTTAAATACCAGTAATTACAGCTTTATTTATTTATTTTGTTCATCGCCTGTTCCCACTGACTTGGACATTACACATTCTATTTCTGTTGATTCACTGATTACATTTTTATGTATTTTCTTAATTTTCTTCCTTAAGTGAACAGTGACTACATTTTCTGAATAATAGAAGGAACTTCAAACCTGTTAATTCTGAACTTTCCCCACAGTCTCCCATATTTCAAGCTAGTCTTTTAGTTTTGCCTTGTTTCTAGCCCCACTAAACTCCTTTTAAATACATTAGCACATCTGGATAAGCATGGAAATGTTGATGATCACTATCACCATCACCCCCATCACCATCTCTTTGCTTACTAGATTTACTCATGTATATAAAAATTCATCTGTATACCATTCTTTTTTTCCCCCACTGTTTCTTCTTGAAGTCAACTTCTCAGTCAGTTTCTTTCTTAAGAAGTGTGTTTGGTGCTTCAGTGAAAGTCCTTGAGTGGTAAACATTCTCAGTGTTTGCCTTAAAATGTCTGTGTTTCACGTCCTTTGCATGGAAATTTATTAACTTATTATTTTAAAGAGAAGAAGAAAAATGAAAATAAAATAAATCAGTGTTTCCAATCAGGCTAATAGGAGAGTAACAATAATTAATATATAGTGTATTGTTATCTTCATAGTAGTTACTCAGTGTACAAGATATAGGTATGAAATATTGTCCAAACAATATTAGCACAAATCTTTCTTTTCAATGAACTAAGAGAAACTAGCTGTATAACTATCTTACATATATATATATATTTTTTTTTTGTACCAGGTTTTGAACTCATAACCTCACACTTGCCAGGCAGGTGCTTATGTCACTGAGCTAAATCCCCAGCCCCTATTTTTTCCCCCTTTTTCTTCCTTCCTTTCTCCTGCCCCCCCCATCAGTTTCTCTTTTCTTTTGAGCGTTTGCTTCCCAATTTACAATATCTATTGTACATTTTGGATCTTATTTATTCATTCAGCTTCTCACACTAGTGGGACAATATGATGTTCACACATATGGGTCTGATTTCTTTCACTTATGAGTATGGTCTCAAGTTGAATCTGTTAACCTATAAAAGTCTCCAGTTTATCCTTATTTATGGCTGAGTAGTACTCCATTATATTAAAAAAAATCCTATCTTTTTTTATCTGTTCCTCATTGGTGGACTTTGGGTTGTTTCCAAGATTTGGCTATTACAAATTGTGCTGCTATAAACATGGGTGCACATATATCGCTGTGGTATGATGTTTTTAATTTTTCTGGTAAGATACCCAGAAGGGGAATGGCTGGTTTGAATAGGACTGCTAATCCTATGTTTTTATTTTGTTGTGTTTTGTTTTTGTCTTTTTGAGACAGGGTTTCACTATGCAGTTAAGACTGGCCTTAAATTCACTTTGTAGCCCAGGCTGAACTTGAACTCGCAGCAATCCTCCTGCTTTAGCCTCTCCAGTGCTGGGATTTTAGGCATGTGCCACCATGCCCAACCTAATCCTAGTTTTTTTTTGGGGGGGGTACTGGGGCCTAATCCTAGTATGTATGTATGTATTTATTTATTTATTTCAGTACTAGGGATCAAACTCACGACCTTGTGCTTGCCAACCAGGCACTTGTGCCACTGAGCTAAACCCCCAGCCCTCTAGTTTTTGAAGGAATCTCCACACTGATTTCCACATTAGTTGCACCAGTCTACACCCCCACCAACAGTGGAGAAGTATTCCTTTTTCCTTACAGCCTCTCCAGCATTTGTTATTGGTTGATTTCTTGATGGTAGCCATTCTTTCTGGGGTGGGATGGAATCTCAGTGTTGTTCTAATTTGCATCTCTCAAATGACAAGTGGTATCGAACAGTTTTCATATATTTATTTACTATTTGTATTTCTTTATCTGAGAAGTGTGTATTCATCTCAGATGCCCATTTTTGGATTGGGTCTTTGAATTTGAGGTACCTGATTTTTTTCAATTCTTTATATGTTTTAGATATAAGTTCTTTCTCTGAGGGACAACTGGCTATAATTTTTTTTCACTCTGTGGGTTGTCTTTTCACTGTGTTGGTGATTTATTTTGTTGTACAAAAACTTTTTAATGGGGTGAGATCCCAGTTGTTGATTTTTTGTAATATTTCCTGTGTGGTCTGGGTTATGTTCGTGAAGTCTCTACCCACACCTGTATCATCAAGATTACTCCCAATACATGGCAATTTAGTAGGCATAGAATTCTAGCTATTTTCCCTTTGCCTTTTGAAGACTTTTTCCTATAATCTTTTGCTGTTGGTAAATAATAAAATATTTTCTCTAGTGCCAGGCGTGGTGGTGCACTCCTGTAATCCCAGCACTTGGGAGGCTGAGGGAGGAGGATCATTGCGAGTTCGAGACCAGCCTGGGCTACGAAGTGAGCTCAAGGTCAGCCTGAACTGCAGCAAGACCCTGTCTCAAAAAAGACAAAAAAAAAATTTTTTTTTAAAACCTTTTCTTTATTGTTTCTCTAATCTTTTGTTGCCCGTGTATAATGTTGTCTTTGTAGATAAACAGGAGTTTCTCTTTCTGGCTGATTTTAAGATTTTTCTCTTTCTCTTCAGTTTTCTTCAACTTCATCATTGTATGTTTATGGACTTGGAACTCTTCAATCCAAAGACTTACATCTTTTTTCCATTTTGGAAAATTCTCAGTGTTACATATTCAACTATTAAATTTCCCTCATTCTCTCAGTCTCTTGTGTAGTCTGTCTCATGTGTTCCCTGATGTCTTTTAACTATTCTTTCATATTTTCTCTCATCACTTTCCTATTTTTTCATATTTTGAGTGATTTCATCAGTTCTATCTTCCAGTTCACAATTCTTTCTTTGACTTAATCTAATCTACCATTTAGCACATAACCGAGTCTTTAGTTTTGATTATGTCTTTCTGAATGTTTTGTTTTTTCTTTAATAATTTGCTTTTTATTGTACCCTATTTTCACTGCATTTTATTTTCTTGCCTTTAATCTTTAATACTTTTCAGTACACTTATACAGCATTTTTCATGTTCTATTATGTGAAGTTCTTGGGGTGATCTCCTTCATTGTGTTTATTGACTCTTCCTTATTACGGATTTGTCTAGTTTTGTTTCATCTGAACCAAACCTGTGGCTGAACTCACCCCAAAAATGGCAGCAGGGGAGTTCTTAAAGGGCATGCCCCAAACCGTCCCAAGACAAGGCTGGTCAGGATTGCAAAGAAATAAGCTCTAAATGCCAGGTGATCAGGCCAAAGCATTTATGAGAACATGCATACTAAATAGGTTGTCAAGTGTCCTCAAGGCAGACAGTGAGACAGTGATAGCCTACCTAGGTATATCCATAATGAGGGTTTTAGGGAGGGAAGTACACATGAAGGTTTAGGAAATTTGGCTGGAGACAGTGCTGGCTTCTATGTATTTAGCAACATGCTTGATCTTTCAGTGTTTTAAGCAACAACCTAAACTACTTTATCAGTGCCTGGGAATGTTAAAAGGCTTCAACTTGGGTTCAAAGCTACCAGGGAAACACGGGTTACAGAGTAATCAATGCACTCTGTATTTTTTCAGCCGGCACAGAGAAAAAAGTGGAGGCAACTAAGGGACTCTGTAACTTATAATATTTTATTGTGAACCTTGTTTAATAGTTTTGTTTTGGGGCTGGGGATATAACTCAGTGGCACAGTGCCTGCCTGGCAAGCACGAGGCCATGAGTTCCATTCCTGGTACCAAAACATACAAACAAAAACAGTTTTGTTTTGTTTTGAGACAGGGGCTTACCATGTGAGTGAGTGAGTGCAGGTTGATCTTGAACTCACTTATGTAGCCCAAGCTGGCCTCAAACTCACAGTGATCCTCCTGCCTCTGCCTCCTGAGTGCTGGGATTACAGAAGTGTGCTACCATGCCCAGTAGTTTTTGGTTTTTGTTCTTTTGATTTTTTGGGTCTGGTGTGTGTGTGCATGTGTGCGTCTGTGTGTGTGAGAGAGAGAGAGGACTCTCATATGCCCTGTGTTATGCAAACATTCTTATAGAAATCTTTCTTGCTTCTGTGTAGCTGTATGGCATTCCTAGGGATTTTAAGAGTCCTGAACCAGGTTTAAATTTAATTTCTCTGCTTGTATCCAGCACTTTGCGTATAACGTATAGTAGTAGTCCTTTCTTTTCCACGTTCCAGGGCTCTCAGTGGACATGCAAAATTATGGACAGTACCCATATGTTTTTTCCTATACATATATAAGTATGATCAAGTTTAATTTACAGTAGTCACCACTTACAGTTTTGCTTCTATACTTTCACTCCTCCCTACTACCACCCTCCACCCCCATTAACTGTGGTCTGCCAATATTCCTTAGAAAGTTCCGGAAACAAACATATTGTTTTTTTGAAACAAACACATTTAACTTTAAAATTGCACACCATTCTGAGCAGCATGACAAAATTTCATGCTGTCCAGCACTAACCAACTCAGGGTATAGACCATCTCTTTGTCCAGAGCATTCATGCTGTATAGGCTACCTGGCTACTAGTCACTTAGTAGCCATCTTGGTTATCAAATTGACTTGCATCATCATAATGCTTGGCTTCAAGTTAACCCTTAAGTGTAACCTAATGCTACCTCACAGTGCCTATGTCATTCACCTCACCTCATTTCATCATGTAGGCATTGTATTATCTTATGTGATCACAAGAAGGGTGAGTACACTACAGTAAGATATTTTGAGAAAGACAGACCTCATTCATGTAACTTTTATTGTATATTGTGATAGCCATTCTATTTTATTATTCATTGTTGTTTTTATTTTACTTTATTTGCAGTACTGGAGATTGAATCCAGGAACTTGTTCACTTATTGTTACTAATTTCTAACTGTGCCTAATTGATACGGTAAATCCAGATATAACACAAGCACTTGGTCAGGCTTTAAACTTTAACTTATCAGGGTTTACTTGTACTTTTTTAACTTTGAGACAGGCTCTTGCTAAGTTGCCTAGGTTGGGATTGAAGTTGTGATCAAGCGAAGTCTCTGTCTCAGCCTCCTAGAATCCTGGGATTACAGAAATGTACCACCATGCTCAATAAATGTTTAAAGTCCGTTTTATCCAACATCTGTGTGTATTTTCAGGGGCACATGATAAGGAAATAGCTACAGTTGTGCAGTCTTTCAAGGTAGCAGAAGTTCCCCAGGAGATTCCCTTTATTTTATTTTGTTTTATTTTATTTTATTTTATTTTATTTTAGACAGGGTCTTGCTATGTGATTCAAGCTGAACTTGAATTCACTATGTAGTCCTAGCTGGCCTTGAACTGACTGTAATCCTCCTGTCTCAGCCTTCAAATGCTGGAATTGCAAGTGGGTGCCACCACGCCCAGCTAGATTATTTTAAATGTTATTTCTAACATGTCCTATGACTCTAAAGTACATTATAGTTTCTGATTTAATCCTCCCAGCAACACTGAGAAATAAGTATTATTGTTCCCATTTTACCAAGGGGAAACCTGAGACTCAGAACCATTAACTTTAATTCTACTTAGCTTTTGGACCTTGGGTCCAGTGCATTTCGTGGCACGGATTTTGCACTGAGAACTTCCCTGTTTTTTTACCTGCAGCTTAGTTTGGCCTCCAACTTGTTCCAGTCACCTGCTCTTCATCTGAGGCCTTCTGGGGGGCTGTCTTTGTGCATAATGAAATGCAGACCTTAGCCAAACCTCTTCAGGCTCAGCCAGCTGCTGTGCAGACTCTCTCCTGACCAGTTTGCCTTTATAGAAATGCTGGGGATACAGCGGGCCAGAGACTGTATGGAAAGAGGTTGTCCTCAGCATCCTTTAACTACATACCTTAGAGCCATTTCTTCACCCAGCCTAGAAAAGGTAGACATTGTGTGTGGCAGCCAACCAAGGAAGAACAGAAAAATCAGAAACAAAAGCAGGGCTCGTCCGGGATTTGAACCCGGGACCTCTCGCACCCTAAGCGAGAATCATACCCCTAGACCAACGAGCCACTAGTAGTTCTAGCTGGCCAGATGTGTTCTCTCTGCTACATGATTATTAGTAGCAGCAGCCGCAGCAGCCGCAGCAGTCTGTGGTTCCTTGGATCGGACTCTTCTAAGCTGGCTCCCAGCCCAGGCTGGCAGCGCTCCAGCAGGCATTGCTCCTGGACTCTCTCCTGTTCCTACCCAGGCCTGGGCAGAGCCACACAGATACTTCTCTGCCCCAGGGCACCAGGCAGGGCCTATTCTTCTAAGCATGGTTGGTAGAAAAAGGGTAGAGAAGGAGATAGACCACGGTACTCGCTGTTTTCCTGGGCAACCGCAGGGTTTTGTGCACCTGTCTGGGAGTTGTGATATCAAATTAAGAACTGTTCTTCTTTCTTCACTCATGATCAAGCAGAAAAAGTTCTCCAAATCCATTAGATTCCTAGGAGAGGACCCACAATACTGTCCCAGCACACCTTTAACAAGGTGACATTTGCTAAATCACTCAGTTTGTGCATCTGCCCAGTGGGGAAGGGAACGCCTGCCCTCTCTGCTTTATAGGTTGCAAGGTGAGGGGCCTATGTGAAAGCACTTTGCACACTGTAAAGTGCTGTACCAAGAAATGGGCTGCGACAGCAACACAAGGCACACAACAGGAAAGTGGCCCTTTAATGCCTGCTGTGGGCCAGACAGTATGCTCTGTACTTTGCAGATCTTTTAAATTTTATAACAACCTGGTGAGGTCAGTGTCACCCCCACTGTGACATAAAAGAAGCTTGCCTGAATTCCGCTTTCATTTCATATTTATTTGAGTGCTTACATTTGTCTAAATTCAGCTTCTTCACATTTGTCTCAACCTGAAGCCTGTTTTAAATGCAGCACACAGCTACCTAGACTTTCCAGAAAATCAGAGATGGGAACACATCCTGCACACACCCTCACTGCCCCCTTCCCAGCCTGCCTTGCTCATCCCGCCAGGAAAGATTTGCCTATTGTGTAAGAGTGGCCTGGCTAGGGGTTCTTCCAGTGGGGATAGCCCACCCCAAAAGAGAGTGAGGGATGAGATCACATCTCAGAGAGCAAGGCCGTATAGGAGACCCCAGTGGGTTCAGCCTGACTTTCTCTGTTGTGTGCCTCCACAGTGGCTGTACCACACCTATCACATCAGTACCTGTCTTGCTCACCTCCACAGGCCCACCCTCTTTGTGCTGGGGGCTCTGTGGGGATGGAGCCCTGTCTTGGTGGTCTTTAGGTAGGTTCTAACCCCGTATCTCACCCTTGGCAGTCCTACCATCAGTGCAAACAATTCCCAAGTGCTCTGTGTGCCTGGCTTGGGTGAGCCGTTAGCCAGATCAATCTCATTTAACCCTGCACAACCGTTGTCGTCATGGCTTTGCAAATGTCTGTGGAGTGAATGGATGAGTGAAAGTCTCAGGAGTGTGCACAAAACAATCACAAGTGCAACAGCTATTCAGATGACTCCTCCCACTTGGCTCAGAGTGGAAAACACGTACTTGGAGGAACCCTCCTACCTTCTTCCATTAAGCAGGCTTTCTAATGAGCTAGTACCTGTCTTGGATAGGTGAGACGAGTGGCCCCCACTTGCCACAATGGATTGGCCATCATTCCTCTGTAATTAAGTAGTAAAGTTATTGTTTCCACCCAAGAGTGTCTCAACCTGGCAACTGACGCTACTATCTAATCATGGTCAGAGAGAGCCGAACTGCCTCATCTATTCTCAAACGAAAGAGACTTTTTTGGGTAGATGTTCCCAGTATTTACACTGACTTTTAATAAAAGCATGTTCAACATGTCATTCCATTACCTCAGCACACATTCCCTAAATTGTTCCTCTTGGTGGGTGTACCAGAGAGCGATACTGCTCAAAGCTACGGCTCGGAGGGACTTTGCTGGAGATGTTTCAGAGCTGAGACTGAGGTTGAGTCTCAGCCAGTGCCCGCCTTGAGGGGTGCTGTTGAATTTAGGGGCAAGGTTGTTCTTCTTCGCGTGGCTTTATCTGCAGCAGCATCCTGTCCACTAAATGCCAGTCATCCCTTCTCTGCTGCTATGACCTCCATAAGCACCCCTCACACACTTTAAAATGTCTCTTGGCTTTGGAGGTTGTGTTGGAAGAGAGTGAGTGTGGTGGAAATCCATCAGTACCTGCTTTCAGTTAGTTTATTTCCAAGCTGAAATTACTGTGCCCTTGCTCCATGCAGTAGGACTCCAGGCTCCCCATCTTTTGTTTGTCTCTGTATCAAAGAAACCACAGATGCAATTTTTGTGGCTCCTCACTCTCCTCTGAGGCATGAGGATGGCTTTTAAGCAAGGCAAATCCTTGAGTGATTCTTAATTTTTACAACCTCATGCCAGCCCTACTTGTCTAGGGACCCTTATGGGTCAGTACTCAACAGAAGATATTGTCACAGCACATTTTCTCAAGCACACAGTCACCACCTCCACAACAAAAAAACTAACACCGGAAGCTGGACCAGCACTCGGGAGGCTGAGGCAGGAGGATCATTGTGAGTTTGAGACCAGCCTAGGCTACAAAGTGAGCTCAAGGCCAGCCTGAACTGCATATCAAGACCCTGCCTCAAAAAGACAAAAAACAAAATAAAAAGAAAAGAAAACTAACACTGATTACCTCTGAAAAGGGAAACAGAATAAATGGAGATGGAGTGGGAAGCATTTTCCACCATATATTCTTTTTTACTTTTTGAATTTTGAGCTGTGAATCAATGTATCTCTATATTTCACTCAAAACTATAATGAATACTAACAGAAAGAGAAGCAATAATTAGGATAAGGAGAAATGCATCTCAGCCTCCAGGTAACCAAAATTCCCCCAGATCAGAGGAGCTCAGCGGACTCACATTTGGCCCTCACCCTGATGGTTCTGGCTTCTGTACAGCTTACACTGTGCTTGGTGCTGCACCAGGTCCTTAACGGAAGTCAGTGATAGACGCAATCCTGGGAAGCTGGTTGCTGTGTTTACTCAACACAAACTATGTCGAGGACGTGGTTGACTGTATCTTACTGATATAGTGTCCAAGAAGTCCCCAGGGAGGCAGTCTTGTCAGTCATATTCCCAACAACAGTTGGTTTGCATTGACTCTCTGGACACTTTGAATTATGTAAATGAGTAGCTTCTAGAATTCGTGTAACCATGGGTAGCAAGTTCACAGGGTGATCGTATTTCACTTCCATGCCTGACTCTAACTCCTTGGTGGTGTTTGCTCTCTTGCTTCCGATTAGATTCATGGTTTCTTGTGTCTCATATAGTCCTAGAAACTTCCCTTATCTATTTCTGAATAAGGTGGGAGAAAAAATAAACTACTAATGAGAATAGAGAAAAAAAACCAAACAAACCAGGAAGCTATTCACTTTTTCTAGGACTTTCCTCCCTGCCCCAACCCCTCTTTAACAATTAGAATGACCAGAAAAGTGAATTTCCTCTTGACTATTTCCATTCCATTCTGGGCATTTAGAAGTCTAAATCTAAATCAGGGACTGCCAGCCAGAGGGGAGAGATGAGGGAGTTCATCTGCTCGGGACAGTTTTGGTTATCATACTGGGGTGGTAAAAAACAACTGGGGTGAGCCAGGCGTGGTGGCTCATGCCTGTAATCTCAGCACTCAGGAGGCTGAGATGGGAGGATCTCTGCGAGTTTGCGACCAGCCTGGGCTACAAAGTGAGCTCAAGGCCAGCCTGAACTGCATAGCGAGACCCTGTCTCAAAAAGACAAGGGCCGGGGATTTAACTCAGTGGCCTAAGTGCCTGCCTGGCAAGCACGAGGTTGTGAGTTCAATCGGGGCGGGTGGGTAACAGTGATTTGCATCTAGTCAGGAGATCCACGATGCTATTAAACACCCCACAATGCACAGAACAGTAACTACAGTAAGGAAGTATCTAGCCATCACTATTCTCTTGCTTAGTGGTGACTGTGTAAGGCAGGTAAGGCAAGGATAGTTTGATTGGGGCTGGCATTTTTGATCTCTAGTTTTTAAGGCTGATTATTTTCTGACTCAGTCTTATTTTCAGGGAAAGAGGGTTGTAACTATGACAGAGCCTCCTGTGAGAGCCATTTGCAGAGGTGGGCACCTTGGCACAGGGCTACAGACAGGTGAGGGCAATTTGTTCCATGCAGGTCAGACTAGCATAGGGCCATGTACTCTGCTCAAGGAGAGGTTTCTTTAGCTGCCCTTTGGTCCTAGTCTGCAGGTCTCTCAGGAATGGTTGACTAGTCTCCATCTAGCTCTTCTAGCTCAGGATTCAAGGAACTCAATAGACATCCTGGTCATCCTAGGATATGGTTTTGCTTTTATTAACCCACCTATGTGGCAGAGGACACTGTGAGGCCTGGAGAAGGCTGGTGACTGGCAACACTACAGACCTCATCCAGGTCGCATGACCAGTATAACCAAGCCCTGTGAGAGCCAGCTCACACAGGGACTGCCTGGCCCAGTGGACTGGCCATAATATATACACTTATGTAAATGTGAAGAAAGGAAAAGGGTAGGACAGGAAGGAACCAGCCTGGGGTCACTAAGAAAAGAATCATGTCAAACCAACCCCATTCATTTCCTTGTTAAGAATGGTGTTGATTGGGCCAATAGGATGACTTATCAAACAAGACCCTAAACAGAGAGTGTGGGGAACTACAAAGATTACTTTCCTGGAAAAAAGGAACAACTACCTCCATTTTGGATAAACTTGGCCTTATCTCCATGTATTGTTAGGTACAGAGCTGGCTAGGTTGTTTCTTTGTCCCTTCAATTGGCTTTAAGCAATGCAAATTGGGCTGGCTGAGGAGCTGAAGTATAATCTCTAAGGCAAAGTGACAGGTCAGTGTTACCCCACCCACTGACTCCCCAAATACATGGTTGAGCTGGGCAGGATGGAGAGCCATGCTCCACGCTGTTAGCTGGGACCGAGCCTCCAGAAAGAGGCTATGACCTCCCAGGGCAGAAAGATTGTACATCAGAATTGAAGCGCCGACCCCAAATTATTAGCTGTTATTTCAGTTGTTATGCAGATTGCTCTCTCTGCTTTTCTTGCCCTCTGCATATCGCAGAGGGGATCTCAGACCTCCTACCTAGCCCAGCCCATGATAGTCAGTCTCGCTGCCACAATTTCCCAAGCCACTGCCCTCATGGAGGATCAATAAAACCTGGGAAGGGCTCTGGGTCGAGGCCTTTGTTCCAGTGAACCACCATCTTGGCTGGACGTAGGACCCCTTGGCTCCCCACAACTGTATATATGTGTCAGTGTCATTTTTTCTCGCCATGGGTTGCACTGAAAGTGGTAGATTGGAATGAACTGATTAGAATTCCAATAAGTTCTCCATGGGATTATAATTATAAACCCTCCTGAACCACAAGGAGGACAGGAAAGGGTTCTCTATAAGACAGTATTTGCATTTTAGGGAAACATTTTACGTATTTGTTGAAAAAATGAGTATCAACTGGCTAATAGTAGGGAGATGAAAGAATGGCTGAAGAACAGTCCCTTAAGGTTGAAGCTTTCAGGGATGTGAGTGCCACAGAGCTCTGTCTCTGGCTTTGTCAAGGAACAGGGAAACAGTAGAGCCTGTTATCTGACTGCTTGCTGTGAGACAACATCAGAGACCAGGGTGGGAGAAGAACCAGCAGCAGGGGTAGCCAGGTCTGACCTTAGAGAGTCAGACCCTGGGACCTATCCTCAGAATCTCCAAGCACACATGCTCAGAGTTTTTCTTCTAGCAAGTTCTTCCTTCCCTTGGAGGATTTATGAGCTGTGTATTAAGAAAGTGGCTAGAGTTGAGATGGGAAGCCAACACACTGGTGAGACTCTGCCGCCAAGCTGGAATGACAGGGCACATCCAACAAAATAAGATTCAGAGTCAACACAAGGCCCGTACTTGGCCCTGGGCCACAGGCGCACTCACGTGCCCAATGTGTGAAAAAGACTGTTTTTGTTGACTGTAAACTCACTGCTAGTCCATAGTGCACACAGCTGCCAAAAAACCCAGAGCAGGGTCAGACCCGGGATAGTGGCCACAACAAAGGGGAGATCAGAGCTTGTCCTGGTCCTGCCCAGGCTTCTCTGCAAGTGACAGCAAGCAGCTCCATGAACCTCACTTTCCTCACCGGCAAGTTCCTGAGACTCTTTCCAAAGTTTAAAATTGTGATTGCTTTTAGAATACATTTGCCTTTTTTTGTAGTACCTAGGAATATATGAACTGCTGATGGTGCATGATACAGCAATTCCACTAGTAAGTATATATCCAAAAGTAATGAAATTCATACGTTAAAGAGGTATCCGCACTCTCATGTTTACTGCAGCACTATTCACAAGAGCCTAGATAGGGAATCAATCTAAGTGTGCACGGATAGATGAGTGGATAAAGAAAATGTGGCATATATACATAATGGGATATTGTTCTGCTGTAAAAAAAGAAGAATGAAATCCTGTAGTTTGCAGCAACATGGATGAATCTGGAAGACATTATGTTAAGTGAAATAAATCAGGTCCAGAAAGAGAAA
>RJWT010017559.1:0-19286 GCA_004365215.1 Cuniculus paca | reverse complement strand
ACTTGGAGTAAAAAAAAAAAATACTCTTCATTTCAAGCTCTTACTAGGCCCTAAATCAAATATAAACAGATGCACAGCCTATATGGGGTTAGGCTTTTTTCCACCATGAATGCTAGTAAGTACATATTCTAACTAAAAAAAAAAAAATCATTTAATTACCTACGTGGTTATGTGAAAGACTTTTTAAGAGTGCACCTTGAAACCAACAGAAAAAGTTAATTCCTTGTATGATAATTCTTTTTCACTCATAGCTTGTGGGGACTTGGCCAAGGAATGAATGGTTAAATTGTGGGACAAAAGCACACAGACACTGTGGAAAGTGAATGTTTAAACAAGAATTTAGATTAATGAGAAATGTTGTGTTTCGCCATTGAGTTTCTTTTTTACCCAAGAAAACTGCCCAATCTTGAGACAGTTCTTACGCAAACTGCTCTTCTTCTGTATTGAATTATAAATAAAATCCTAAGAGTTCTTGGCTTAGGTGCTGCTCCCTAACTCTGGGTACTCTTGGCTGAGAAACCTCTCTGGCCCTCTCAGTGACTAAGCTAAGATTTGCCTCTGAGTATTTATTCACTCTCTGCCCTGCCGTGGTCTCACTCTGAAACAACATTCACACTGAGACGTTCTTCTATGAACTCCTCTTTCTTGTCCAATGCCGTTCAATTCTTATATTTATGATGCCCAAGGCAGCAAACCACACATTTTATTTTTCTGAATATATTAATAAGTAATCATATTCAGGTACAGTTTTAGTAAGGGGAGCATATTGCATATGTACACACACCAAACTGCTAAATCAAGCACAATTATTTGTCTTGAATACAAAGCAATTTTTCTGTTTTTCACAGGTTTTTATCATTATGCATCTGTCCTCATTATGCACCTGTCCCAATCTACTACTAAAAATATGATTAAACTCTTAGAATCTTTCTACTCCTTTGATACCACTGACCTATGACTTTTCTCAGACACTGATATCTAGTAATCAGGGAACTTAAAATCTTCTTGTCATGAATGTGAGTAATATTTCATTTTTTAAAAGTCAACTTTCCAGTGAAAATAATTTTCATGAGGGAAAACTGTAGAGACTATGCATAGATTCCAGGCAAATGCAATATGATCATGCCGTTTGCCTTGGAAAGAAGTCCTCTTTTTCAAGAAGGTTTCAATATTGAGTGTGGGAGATAGGAGAATTATTTTCAGAGTCTCTCTTCTCTGGCTGATCTGCAGTAATCCTTTTAGATTTAACATCCTGGTACATCATGTAAAAGCACCAAAAGTACCTTCCCAAAGAACAATTACCTCAGTGATTCTCTTGTCCTTGATCATATCTTACAGAATTGGAACTGAAAGACAGAAGAATGAAAGTGGAACCAGGCATGGTGGTACACACCTGAAATATCATTACTGTGGTAGACTGAGGCAAGGGGTTTCCAAGTTTGAGCCCAAACTGGGCAACTGAGTGACAGAGAAACACCTTGTATCATAAAATAAAGCAAAAATAAAAAACAAAAAAAAAACCAACCAGGAATGTGGCTCAATAAAAAGGCCCTGGGTTCAATTCTTGGTACTGCCAAATAAATGAAGGTGTAAGGTGACATCATCAAAATAGCAGAACAGAAGGCCCTAAACATTCTGCTTTCACAAACTCATTGATTCAAGAAAAATATATAGACCACTTTCACTTGGGGGAAATTGAGAAACAGGTTCACAGGTTTCTGCAACTTAGGCAAGCACAAAATCAGCTGGAATGAAGCCAATAAGAAAACCTTATCAACCATAGGTCCCTCTGAGTACAGTACCACATGATCAGGAGAAAACACTCAGCTCTCAATTTTTCTTCTGAAAAGACAGAACAGCACTGGACTGAGTGTCCAAAGTTCTTGTTTTCATTGAGGATCATTCCCAAGAGATTAGTTTCTGTCCTACTTGAACCTGAGCACTGACAAGAAAGGTCCCAGGTAGAGAGCCACTGAGAACAAAGACTACAGCTTATAGTAGCACTCATCATAACCAACCTTGCCTAGTTCAGCACAATGTAAGCAAGTGAGCATCTCTAAATCTTAGCTTCTCATGATTGTAAGAGTGCTTTAATATTAGAAAATATATGAATGCATATCATCACAGTACCGAATTAAAATGGAAAAATCTACATGATCTCAAAAGATACAATAAAGTTCTCAATATCTAATAATAAAATATATAACTATGATAAATTTTAACTATATTGTATGTACAATAAGAGATTAGTAGTAATTATTAATAGAACAATTCCATTAATTAAATTAGAACATTAATTAAAATAGAACAATTCTGGCAATATACTACACTAAAAGTAAAATAAGCATGGTCTTTTTCTTTTCTCAAAATACAGTAAAATAGTCACCCTTCTCTGACGATGTAAGATGCTACAATGCCCATATGACAAAATAAAGTGAGTTGAATGATAATAGGCATCATGATGTATCTTTAGGGTATTACAATAATGATCTTGTTGCTAGAACATAACCCTTGTGATACCACAGGAATCTACTTGATTACCAAGTCAGTTACTAAGGGACCAGTAGGTAAGTAAGTCGTAAGTAGAGTGTAGATGGGTGAGACAAAAAGATGATTCACATCCCAGGTGAGACAGAGTCCAATGCAAAGAATTTGATCATGGTATTTATAACTGTATGGAGTTTAAAACTTATTTGTTTATGTAATTTTCCATTTAATATTTTAAAACCCAGGTGACCACAGTTAAAAATTGCCAAAAGTGCAGCTGTGACTAAGAAGGGACAACAGTACCAAATTTCATAAAATGTCATGCAGTTAGAATCCAGATATGGTTCCATTGTAGCAATGATTGGTGATTTATATGAGATTTAAATTTACAATCAAGTGAACTGCACAGAAAATATTTGCATTCAGGATACCCAATATGATAGCATGTCAGTGGACCCAACTGTTAAGAAAACAACCATTTCTTTCTTGGAGGGCAGCTAACATGGAGTAACCTGAGGCAACACTTGTCTCTCCAATGTCACATTTGTCACTTACCAATTAGAGCAGAGTAGCAAATTCATTGGTCCATTACTTATACATTTTTTAAGAACCATAACTGGAACCTCAATTGTGATCTTGTTCCTCTTATAATTTCTGAGTATACGCTCTAGCGTTACATCATTTTCCATTCAATATACTATGTTAAGGAAAATCCTATATACACAATTTTGTAAATGCAATTATGTGTACTTATCCATGTTTAGCTATTTCCAGTAGACCCATGACATGTGGGTTCAGCATGGGTCACAGTGCAAGATAAATGCTTTTTACACGTACTGCTAAGGCAGTGCTGACAACTTTAGGATACTACGCAGTTCATTTGAAACAGTTTGCTTTGAATAAAGAAAGAAAGCAACCAACTACAAGAAAACCTTCCTGTATACTTTTCTATGCTGGCTATTTCACTGCCTTAACTGTTACTCTGAAAATCATAAAAGAAAAAGCTAGAAAGAAGGGATCATCAGTAGTCCCTTTGGTTTTCAGTTCTTACTCATGAGTGAATTAGTGTGTGAACCAAGAAATAAAGAGTTGAGTTGGTTTTAAGTACCATTTCCACTTTTCTGGAAAGAATGTGGTAAATATGATGTATGAGTTATGAAATGTGAATTGAGTCATTTTGATGATACCGCATGAGTTAAATGTATTATCTGCATTCGAACCTTACATTGTACAATATAAAGATAAATAGTAAAATCTATGCTAATAATTTAAAATAATTTAGCTTCGAAATGTAAATAGCTAAAAAGAAACCATTTAAAACAGTTAATAATAAATATAGTAAGTCAAGAGAACACCATTAAAAAAGTCCTAAGTAACCTGCAATGACAAATTATTCTGCTTTTAAACAGTTATCATTTTTACCACACCCTAAAAATTGCATGTTTTCCTGGCTAAAGATAGTGGAAGACTCCAGTACTGCAGTTTATAGCAGTACTCACAGAAGCTAGGGGAAAAGACCATAACAGTCAATGATGACAACACCATCTATGCCAGTCCATTCCTTGTCTTGCACAAATGAGTAGACTTACTTCTCAAATTATGTTCATTCCAAGAGAGCACAGAATCTTAAGGATGATTGATGCTCACAACTACTGGAACAACTTGTAAGAGGCTAGTAAGTAGGGCAAACTATAGCACTGATAACATTTGGAGACCTTAACTCATGATGTTTCTCCCACCTTTCATTACTGACTGTCATCCCTTCCAGCTAGTACTTTCTCTTGTTTATATAGCTATCCTGGGTTGACCCAGATCTGTACTCTAAGATATCTGAAAAAAATACAATATCATATAAATACTTTGTATAATTCAGTGACAGTGGTTCTTTCAGGCAATGAGGAAATACGTACTGATGCAGTGGGCACTCTACATGGCAAACTTGAGCAAGGACCCTATTTATAACCTAATTCTCATGTATCCATAATCAAAGCATGGTTCTAGAGATGTTATTGTGCATCTCAACTTAGTGTAAATTCAGAATCTGTTTTCAAAAGCTTTGGAAATTTCAGAGCATTCTTCTTTCCTCAGTAAAATACTATAAACAAATGAATGTAAGTTCCTTGGGAGTAGCAATCACTACTCTACAAGCTGATAATGGCTTTCTGGTTTCTTCCTCATGGAAACATCAGTCTGCTCATTTCCTAGGGAATTTGAAGGGTGAATCTGGCCTTATTCTGGAACCTGGGAAAGCAGTATAGTATCTACTTTCCATAGAGCATGGCTAATCTCTTTAACTCATCCCATTCTTGAAACTCTTTGATTGGCTGGCTGGTCATCTTGTCTCTAAAATAGTTTTCTATATGAAATAAATGAAAATATAAAGCTTATTTACACTTACACTTTAGATAAATAATGAAATTGTTTTAGTATAAACACATTGAACACAATATTTAAAATATACTTATGCTAAAATAGTACACATCTGAAGTTAAAATTTAACTGGATGCCTTACATATATTTTAATTTGGCAACACTTTTATAGAAAAACAATAATTTGTCATTCATTGTTTTAGATCACTACCAATCATATCACCCCCTGATTATTAAGTTGGTGGTCATGGGGATAATTATACTCATCCTGCTACAGAGTATTAAATGTTGCCACCTGACTTTCCTTTTTATTGAGACTCGATGATAATAGTTATATGCCCAAATAGTCTATCATAAATCATAGCCTACAGGAGCTCATGGTGTCACTATCGTCCACCATGATTTGTCTATCCCTTTTCCCCTTGGCAAATGAAGAATCCACCCAGGGAACACAGACAGCTGAAGCTGGGTGGGAGCCCTCACATAATCAATTCATTCTAACAAAACTATTCTACTGAGCTTTCTTCAGCTCTATAGTTTCTCAGGGAAAGTTGTAATATTCATACTGCAGATAATGCTGAGTATTGTCCCAACAACCACCAACTCTCCATAGAACTAGTTCCACCTTTTGCTGCCCTACCTAAAGTTAAATCTTGTTTGTAAGTAAGTGTCCCCATATTAAAGACACTAACTTGTGCAGATTTACATGTCATTTCTCTTCATATAACCACATCAACATGTTCTCCTAGTGGTTTCCCAGTCCTTTTCAATCAAACTTAGTGAAGTCTGTTGGATTATAGTCCCTGAGTTTATACTCTGTTTCTACTACTTTCCTTTACCATCCTAGAACTTCAGTAGTTGTTATAAAGAAATTGGTATATCTTTATCTTTCTGTTTCCTATAGAGATAAAAAGATCTGTATTAGCTACTTTCTTCATTGTTGTGACAAAATCCCAAAAACCAACTTAAAGGAGGAGAAGTTTATTTTGGTTCATAGTTTGGAGGGATTTCAGACTATCGTCAGCTGTGTCCAAAGAGGAAAATTAATTAGAGCATGATATCCAGGAGCAAAGGGCAAATGAATCAAGGAGTGTGGGAGACAGATAAACCCACCCAGGCTATGCCTTTAGTAATCTACTGCTATGACTTGTGTCTAGATTTCTCCCAAAAGCCTCATGCATTCATGTAGGTGGCTTTTCAGAACTGGCCAGATCTGAGTGTGTGGTACAGGGATCAAGGGTACGTGATTACTATGTCAGTCCACTGAATGGTTTGGCATGGTTCTGGCTTGGATTAAGGGAATGAGTACCACACCTGCCTTAGTGTAGGCAACCTGAATAAAACAGAAAGGACAGAAGGAGTCTTGTCTTGTCCTTTCCTTGTTTTGCTACCTTCTTTCCACCACGAACTGTTTCTTCTCTGTGATGTTTATCTCCCATGCCACCTTGCCTTGGAGGCAGCTGATGAAGAACTGAAACCTCTACAAACTGTGAGCCAACTGATCCTTTCCTCTCTTAACTTTGGGTGTTGGGTATTTTATCTCAGCAAAAGGAAAAGTAAGAAAAACAGAATTTGGTACCACAGAAGTATGGTCATTGCTCTTACTCTAACTTTCCATGTGGCTTAGAAGCCTTTGGAACTGGCTTGTAGGAAAGGTTCAGAGATGCCAGATGAAAAAGTAGCACTAGATTGCCTAAGGTTTTACTGAACGAGAGATCCTCATCAGAGTCCAGAAGACCAGAAAGCCAGTAAAAATGAGGGTCAAGAGGTTTCTGCTGGGAAAGACTGCTGGATTCCAGATGATGTGTGTTATGGGTTGGCAGAAAGTTTTTCTGGATTTTGCTTATGGTCTAGAGACTTTGCCTGAGACTGAAGTTAAGGGCAGCAGACTAATTAAATTGGCAGAATAAATCTCAAGGCAGTCTAATGTTGAGGCAGTGGCATAGCTACTATGGGGGGCTTTCAACCAGCTTTACATCTAGAATCAAGGGCAAAGAGCTCAGTAGAATGACTTAAAATGTTATGAGTTTGACCAGAAAGGAAGCACTAGTAAATCTGTGTACTGCAAAGACAGAGAAGAGATCTTGATTACTGAGAAGAAAAAGGAGAATAGAAAAAGATGGTCTAAGGAAAACCCAAGAAGCAGCAGAACTCCATTCTTTGCAGCCTCAAACTTGTAAAAGTGAAAGATTTTGTTATGAGAAGAGAGTCCCAGAACACAGTGTTCCAGAATGGTGTTGGTCTAGGGATGTTCTCAAAATTTGGTTCATAGGCACTCAACCCCTACAATCATGAGAGAAGAAATCTTGGTCACTGCTTCAGCTGGTGACCAACCTTGTCATGACCCATGTGGTTCTGGTTTTAGGTGCATGCAGAATGTGAGAGTCACAGGGTCAAGAAGACTTCCACCCAGATTTCAGAATAATGCCTGAGTTTCAGGCAGTGTGCCCCTGAGAGAGCAATGTGTGAAACTTCATATGAAGCTGAAAGGGCACTGAAAACCTCATAAGTTTTGGGAAGCTAAAAATGTGAACTGTTTGAGGAAAACTGCAAGGAGAGAGCAGAGCAGGCCCAAAACAAAAACTGTGGGAGGAACAATCACCAGCAGTACCACAGTGAAGCCACCTGAGACCTTTGGAGCTCACATCTTGCCATGGATTGCTTAGACATTGAACCACAGGACTTAATGTTTCCCCTGATGAATTTTGGACTTGCTTTGTTGTCATTCCTTGCTATCCCTCTTTGTAACTTTTGGAATGGAAATTATCTTGTGTCATTCAATTTTGAAAATATTGAACTTTCTTTTCATTTGTAACTTGCAGTTAAGTTTTTGTCATAAATCTCAAAGACTTTGGACTTTGTCTTTTTAGCAATGCTGATACTGTTAAAACTTTGACAACTCTTAGAGATGGACTAAATGCTTTTCATACAAAGGAATATGCAAGAGTCTTTGGAAGACCAGGGTTGGAATTTTATGGTTTACATCTAGATGTATTCTCAATGCCTCATGCAGTCATGGAAGGGAACTTTTCAGAGGTGGTTGGATCTAGACTGTGTGGTTCTAGGATCAAGCATGTGTGATTACTAAATCAGTCTACTGATTGGTTTGGCATAGTTCTGGCTATAGTTAAGTGTGTGAGTACTACACACGACCTAGGGTTGGTAGCCTACAAAGAATATAAAAGACAGAAAGCTTGTCATGCTATTTGCTTGTTTTGCTACCTTCTGCTTGCCATGAACTGTTTCTCCTCTGTGATGCTTACCTGCCATACCACCCTGCCTTGCAGGCAGTTGATTATGAACTGAAGCCTCTGCAAACTATGAGTCAAATAAACCTTTCCTCCCTTAACTTTGGGTGTTGTATATTTTTGTTTCAGCAAGGAGAAAGGTAACTAAAACACCCATTTCATCCTTGTAGACCCCAGCTTCTAAGAGGAAGTTAGCCATAATCCCCTATAATCCAATCAGTTTCCAAAAGTCTATGAGCATATGAGGTTTTTCTGGAATCATTGGAGTATAAACCATAGCATTTCCCTTTTGGCTCCCAGAAGATTCATGTACATCCTTTTATACAAATTCAGTTAGTTCATCTCTTAACAACTGCCAATGTTCTAACTGTTTGAGTTTTGTTGAAAAATTCAAGTCTGAAGTTTTTTGAGAATCAATGAAAACTCTTCACTGTGAACCCTTACAAAACTTAAAAGTTAAGTTAAATTTCTCCAACATACAATAACACAGGATGAATATTCTCATTGCAAAAGGGAGGAACAAGGGACAAGTAACCATTGGGATCAAAGAAAGACTGAAACCCATGAGGGTAAACATTAAATTTCATGGTTCCATGTTTAGGGACTAAACCAAGTAGTGGTAGGATGTGGATGCTAAAGTGATTGGAAAGTCCTACCCTTATAGTATTGCTCTCATAGCCTCTTTCTTGGATGACATTCATCACTTCTTGCTGTTCCATTTCCCCAGCTTTTCCAACTTTCCAGGATTTCCATTACACTTTTGGATTAACTCTCATAGCTTCATGCACTACCCTTTCAGGGACACACTGCCTGGCCTCCCAGATCTTCTTCTAAACTCTAGATGGAAGCTTCCCTGACTCCAAAACTCTTACAGTCTACCTATTTTTAAAACCAGCACCACAGGATAATGCCAAAGTCTTCTGCTAGGTTGAGCAGTAGTCAGGACCCCTTGAATTGCAGCAACAGAGGCCTCTGAGTAACTGGAAGACTGAGTAATTTGAATCAAATCCTGGGGAACAAATTCCCTAGAAACCAATTTCTTAGGGTGATCTTTTGAGCAGGGTTCCTTGGAACTCTTTTATTAAAGAAAAGTCTTTTAATTTTGTAACCTGGCACATGGGAAGTATGGGGTCTTGCTCAGTTCTATGATGCTCTCAAGTCATCATTCTTTTGTCCTGTTTTAAAGTACTAGGCTTCTTTTTAATGCTAATCTTTTCCTCAATCAAGCTGTCCTCTGCCCCAACTTTACAGGCCTTTCTTTTCTGGGAAAACAGAAATGTTTTCAAATGTGCCTTTTTGCCCTTGGCTTTCAGTATAAACAGTGCTAAAAGTAGCAAGCAAGATGTATACTACAATGTAAGTGCTGAAATGGTTTACAGTTTCTTCTGTCAGATTATTCAGTCAGCCACTCTTAATCTCAATCTCCACAAAATCTTGGGACATAAGAAAACTTCAGACAGTTTCTCTGCCAGAACATATGATGTGGTCCAGAGTTCTACTATCAATGCATTCCTTGTTTCTAACTGAACCCTCCTGAGCCTCATCTTTATCATCTGCATTTCTACCAGCATTCTCTTCTTCTGTCATCCAAACAGAATCTCTACTTAGACTTAGTGGAACATTTAAGACTGTTTCTCCAACCAGCATCTCCAAATCTTTCTAAACTCCTCCTTTAAACTGGTTCTAAAAGATTCTGAACCAAATGGTCAGATACAGTCACAGCAATGACCCCATTTCTCTAGTAACAAAATATGTCTTTGTTACACCTCTGTGTACTAGAACAAAATAACTGACACCCTTCAAAGAATGAAAGATTTGCTTTCAGTCTATGGTCAATTAGTTCCTAGACAGTGTGGCAGAGGCATATGGTGGAGGAAAGCTGATCACAGCTTGGCATCTAAGACTCAGAAAGGGTAAAGCGAAGAAATGTCCTCAGACTATGCCCCCAGTGACCAGCATTTCCTTACCAGACCCCACCTCCTCTCCTTATTTCTTGAAGGCATCAAACATCACCAAGTTTTCCTGTGCTTACAATTATAATGACTGTGCTTTTCAAACACCAGTGTTATTATTCATTATATCAAACATTCATTATCTTTTCTTGATTTACTATGGAGAAAAACTTCATGAAAACTTTTACAGAATGCATACGGATTATTAATATTATACCTTCACTAGACAGGCAGAAGGTAGGATTTATCTGGAATTAAACACTTTTTCTTTGCAGGACTATTCTGGCACCAAGTATCCAAGGTTAGGCACTGCAGAAGTAAAGTCAGAATCAGAGATTCAGGGGTACAGGGTAAATTTTGAGGAAGTTCACATCAAGAAATTCTGTGAACTAGGGAATTTGAATAGAGAAAAGGAAGGAGTTGAGTAAGAATACATTTTCATGTAAATTTGAGCCTTGGTCATGATTCACAATCATGCTTTAAATCATAAGTCACATTGTAAAATCATCCCACTCAGGTAAGGTATAGAGACTCCAGTGTTCCTCTATCAGTACAACATTGAGTGAAACTGGGTAGGAAATAGAATGCCAAGGTATTAACCTAGCCCCTCACTACAAAGATGGTAGCACCAGCAGGTAAAGTAATATGAACAGGGCACTGAAGTATCTAATACAATTGTCTTATGTAAGTTTAACTACATTTATATTTTTAAATGTCATGCAATACATTAAAATATGTTTGCTGCAAAATTCACATCAAAATCTAATATTCATTGTGCCATATCAAAAAGGTATAAATGTACTCTGATTATTATCTTTGGAGCTGGGACTATTGGGATGTAGTTAGAATAGTGTAAGGCCATGAATTTAGGACCACTATGACAGTATTCTCAGTCATATAAGAAGAGAAAAAGAGATCAGTGCTGACGGACTTGATCTTTCTCTCCACATGATGATCTGCACTGCCTTCAGATATTGAATAGATTCCAACCCCAACAAGAAAGACCACACCATATACAGCTAGTTACTTAGTCTTGAATTTTTCAGTCTTCAGAGCTGTGAATTAAAGACATCTTTATTTAAATGTTTAAAATTCAGTTACACAAAGCAAAATTGAACCCAAATCATTTTTATCTAAGGGCCAACCCTGCTTATGCTATTCTCTCAGTTGCTCCCCAATTTTTTCCACTATACTATTAACTGAAGATGCATATTTTTCATATACAATTGAATGTCTTCCAACAGCTTCTCTTTTCTAATTTGTGCTTTTTATTTATCCAATTCTCTCTCTCTCTCTTTTCTGCATATTAGTATCAAGTCTCCCATTCCCTTTCATTTTGGTCTTTGTAAGATAAATCATAAACATTATCTGGTAACCCTTTTAAAGAAATACATAGGGACAGTTGAATAAGTAAAACAGGGATACTTCAAACTTTGCTCTTCCTAAATTGTCATTCATTTTGAAGTAGGCTCTCCTAAATTTGAATTATCTTCATTTGAAAAGTACAATATGCATATATTATTGCAGCATAACTTAGATTTTTAGAAACTGAACCGCTTTTAAGATTTACATATTAAATTTAAGCAAAGAAACAATACCCATGAAAGAAATTTCTGTTAAAATCACTAATAATAATGTGAGAATTCAAGACAACTGGTTTGCTTTTGTTTGTGTTTAATTTTGGCACTTTTTTTTGACAAATATTTTCATCAATGTGATTCTTCACATTGCAATCTATTTGTCATCTATAATTTTAGAATAGTTGGCTATGAAAAATGAAAACAATGTTAGAAATGTTTAAAATGTACAATATCGCACATTGTAGTTAAGTATTACAATTATATTACCTTTTGAGCATCTATTTTAATCAAGTATTTCCCTTTATATGCTAAGATAGAAAGCAATGTGAACTCTGGAGATTTTTACATTTATTATTCATTGTCAATTGTGCCTTTTCCCTTTCTCTGTTCTTTTGGTTCTTTAATTGCATATTTAACGCTATATCATACACAGAAAAATAAACATTAGGAAACAAAGTTTATGAGAATAAATGTCTTTTGTATTCCAAATATCTGTGATTATTTTATGAACACTTATCAAAAAACATACCTGTGTGAATTAATTGCAGTGAAATCCCTGAGAGGAATATAGCTCTAAGAATTTTTAAAATATATTATTCTAAATGAACAGGAAAAATTAAAAAAGGTAAATTTCTCACCATCTGTAACACTTCTATGTGAAAAAAAATCTAAATTTGAATAAGATGGTCAAAACAAATTCTATCTATTTACACATCAAGTAAAATATCCCCAAACTTCTGAAATAGCTCAGTCTAACCATATGATTTTAAAGTTTAATATTCCTGAGGCAAATAAGTAATTAATTCAAAAGAGTGTACCACATGGGATTCAATACTACCAGAACATGTTCTCTCAATATTCTGAGAAACATTAAATATCTAAAAAGAGAGTATTTTAAGTTATCCATCTTACTTTATGACTGTATTCTCTTCCATACCTACTAGATTTAAATCTCCTGATTTAAGAAATAGACAACAAATGTAGTATACAATTCAAAATGTAGATGATAATAATAAGTATAACAACAGGTTGAAAAACAAAGATTTGATTAAAATCAAACTTTGCCACTTTTATTGTTAGAAAAAAGTTAACATAAAAGTCATCATGCACTAAATAAAGACTGGCCACAGACCTATAGAAAAAGAGAAGCACTAGAGTACAATATGATAGCCTTTTATGAGAATAACTAGCAAACATTGTTGCCATTATGGAACCATAAGCAATATAATTCACTGCATAGTTATCACCCAATTTGGACTACATTGAAAATAGTCAGCACATGTCCACTTAAATGACCAGCAGGAACAGGACTAATTAATTTTGCAGAGTGTTTGTAAATATACAATATTGTTGACTATATTCATAATAAAGATGAAAGCATATGAGCACATTGCCAGGGGCTTTGGCCTAGTGAAACTACCCAAGATTTAGTTTCCTTTGTGCTGAATCCACATTTAAGGCAGAGTGGTACATATTGCTTCACCAATTTTCACACCAACATTTACATTTCCTTCCCCCCATGGCTCTTGGGAAACAATAGAACCCAAGAAGACTAATGATGAGTAGAAGAAAATAGCACCTATCCAAAAATCATCCAAAGATCTCCTGCTCCTAGCCTAAGTAAGGATAATGTTTAAGTACAGTGTACTTTGTGTCCCTGGAAGAACTAGACAAAGAGAAAGTGAAACATTAAATTAGATTTGTGAATACCAACAGTACCATGCATCAAATCTAAAAATAAATTTTCACTTAAATATTTATGATTATATATCAAGAATCTTGCATGCCATTATATTCTAAGTAGTCAATCAGCAGAAGAAATCATCTATTGGCCAAAGTAAGAATAGTAGCTGAGAACTGCAGTTTTAGCTGGTGTCTCAGAGATTGCCAAAACTACCTCTAGCATTGCCTGGTTGAGGAAACTGGAAGTCTATAGTTTAAAGATTTTTATAATAGTTTTTATAACTATAAACTACCAAGAGCAGAAAAAGCTGAGATTTTAATTCACACTTATCTGCATAGATTATGAAATATAAATTCTAATTTGAAGATATATTTTCTCTGACTCCTGAATGCTTCCCTTTCTGAAGTTTAACAATACATGGAAAGAAATTGATTGTAAAAAAAGACAGAATAATAAATATTGAAAGAACACTTGAATTACAGACTGGTTCCGTCAAGTAACATTGGAAAAGACAGACATGTACAAGTTTTAGGACTCAGTTATCTTACTTATTAATGAAAGGAATAATATTTTCCTTCTAGCTGCCCCAGAGCACTTATAAGTGTCAAATGACATGGCTGTGCAAATACTTTGTAAACTAAGAAGTCACTTCCAGAATTGTAAAGTTCATCAGAAATGTTATACTAAGATTTTACAGTCATATTTTTTAGACATCTTCACTTTGGTTTTTATCTTTCCTCATTATTCCATGATTTCTTATTATACAAAAATTAACAGAGTAACATAATTGTATAAATGACTACTGAATAGAATCGAAAATAAATTTAATAAGTTTATTACAGGAATATATACAATGTTATCTGTAATTCTCCTTCATGTCACTCACAAATCTTACCTCGCCTCTTCATTCAGTCCCTTCCAGCAAATGATGCTGATACATAATTTAAAAATAGTAAAAGGAACTTTGCTTGTTTATGTCACAAACCTATGCATTCTGCTTACTGTTATTTTCTTTTCTTTGATTATACTACAAATGTGGTTTCCCCACTCTAAAGATAAATTCCTCTACCTATGCTTCACATTATATCCATCCTTTTCTACAAAATCAGTCTTCTATAAAAGGATTTGTATACTCATTCATTTCACTTTTCTATGAAACATTCACACATTAACTCAATTTAATTTAGATACTGTCTTCATGGCTCTACTGAATAGCTCTCTTTGTGATCACCAATCCTTGCCAAAAAACCATTACTATGATTTCCATGTCATTTGTTCCTGTTTTGTGTGCTAGAAACTAGTGCTAGTGTAACAGAGTTGAGGTGGTAGAAACTTCAATGATGGACCTTCCAGAAGGTAATAGGATCATGGTAGTTATGCCCTCATGAATGGATTAATACTGCCTCTTGGGAGTCGGTCAGGTCATTTAGACTAGATTAATTTCCACAAGAATTATTTCTTATAAGTGAGCCTAGCACATTCCTGTTCTACAGGTAAACACTTGCCACTCTAGCAAGTGCTTTTGTCATTGTGATGTTATCTGCCATAGAGCTCACAGCAGAAACAACCAGATACTGCTTCAATGCATTTGAACCTTTATGATCATGAGCTAAATAAGTCTAATTTTCCTATAAAATACTTGGCCTCAATTATTTCATTATAACAACCCAAAATGATTTAAAGCACAGATAAATAATCATCAGTCTTTGTTTTATCCAAAGTTACCACAAGTTACTTTCATCTCTTAGAGCATTTTCTTTTTTCTGGCCAACTCACCGTAGTATTTTTTGAGCTTATACTTTAGATGCTGTATTGTCCATGTTTTAGTCTTAACCTCTTTTTCCATACCTCACTCTAGGCAGGCTCCCTAGGCTATCCCATTTTATTCCATGAAAGTTTGCACTGTGGCATGCTTCAGTGTCTCCCTAACTTCAAACTGTTTTATTTTTTTTTTCATTTTAAAGCGAAAAAAAAAAACAAGAAAAACGATGATACAAATTTTCAAAACAAGATAATAGGAGAGTAACAGTGATTAAAATATTGTATATTGTTATCTTCAAAGTAGTTGTTCAGGTTACAAACTGCAGGCATGAAAAATGAATCAAAGAAATAAGTACAAACCATTCCTTTCAATGAATAATGAAAATTAGTACAACTTTCTTACTATCTTGTATATTTATACATGTATATATATTTTTTTCCTTTCCATTTCTTTTTTCTTCTTTCCCTCATCTCAGTTTCTCTTTCCTTTTGAATAATTTCTTTCCATTTCACAATATCTGTTGCACATTTTGGATATTATTTACTCTTTCAATTTCTTACACTAGGGAGACAATACGATGTTTATGCATGTGAGTCTGATTTATTTCACTTATGAGTATGGTCTCAAATTGCATTCATTTACCCGTAAAAGTCTGAAGTTTATCACGCTTTATGGCTGAATAGTACTCCACTGTATAAAAAGACCTCATCATTTTTATCCATTCCTTGAGTGATGGGCATTTGGATTGTTTCCAAGATTTAGCTATTAAAAATTGTGCTTCTATAGATATGGGTATACTTATATCACTAGGGTATCATGTTTTCAGTTCTTCTGGGAAAATATTCAGAAGGAGAACAGCTGAGTTGAATAGGACTTCTAATCCTAGTTTTTTGAGGAATATCCACACTGATTTCCACAGCGTTTGCACCAGTCTACACTCCCATCAACAGTAGAGAAGTGTTCCTTTTTCCTCACAGTCCTGCCACCGTTTGTTATTGGTTGATTTCTTAATGATAGTCATTCTTTCTGGAGTGAGATGGAATCTTAAAGTAGTTCTAATTTGCATATCTCAAATGACTAACGGTGTTGAACATTTTTTCATACATTTATTGAAGTTTGTATTCCTTCACCTGAGAATAAATCGCATCTCATTCATCTCAGATGTCTATTTTGGATTGGATCTTTGAATCTAGGGGGTCTGATTTTTTTCCATTCTTTATATGTTCTTGATATAAGTCCTTTATCTGAGTGACAATTGGCTAAAATTTTTCCCACTTTGTGGGTTGTCTTTTCACTCTTTTGGTGATTTCTTTTGAAGTGCAAAATGAGATCCTAGTTGTTGATTTTTTTTTGAAGTATTTCCTATGCAGTTTGGATTTTGTTCATGAACTCTCTGCCTACACCTATCTCTTCAAGATTTCTACCTACTTTCTCTTCCAGTAGATTTAGTTTCAATATTTAGATCTAGATTTAGTTTTAATATTTAGATCTTTGATCCATTTAGACTTTAGTTGCATGGTGGTACACATGGGTCTAGTTTTAGTCTTTGGCATGTAGAGAGCCAGTTTTTACAGCACCATTTAATAAAGAGGCTTTTTCCAGTGGACATGTTTGGCCTCTTTGTCAAAGATATGGTGCATGAGTGTAACTATAGTTGTGTCTGCATCTTCTAATCTTTTCCATTGATCCCCAAGTCTTTTTGCTAATACCATACTGATTTTATCCCAGTAGGTTTGTGGTATAATTTCAAGTCAGCGATTGTGATGTCTCCTGCCTTGTTTTTGTTGTCCAGAATTGCCTTTGCTATTCTAGGTCACTTCTGGTTCCCAGTGAATTTTAGGAATGTTTTCTCTAGATCTGTGAGGTATGCTAATGGTATTTTGATCAGGATTGAATTAAATCTGCATAACAATCTTGGGAGTATGGCCATTTTCACTATGTTGTTTCTTCTGATCCACAAGCAATAGATATCTTTTCATTTTCTGATATTTTCTTCAATTTCCCTTTTCAGAGTACTGTAATTTTCAATATATAGATCTTTTACTTCCTTTGTTAGATTGATCTTTAAGTATTTCATTTTTGGGGATGCTATTGTAAAGGGTGTGGTTTCCCTAATTTCTCTCTCAGTGAATTTGTTGTTTTGTACAGATATGCTATTGATTTTTGAGTCAGAACTAATAGTGTTTATATTATAATTTTTATATACAGCTTTCTTTCTGTTCTGTTAATGGCACCTCAAACTCACCATTTCCAAAACTGTCACCATTTCCAAAACTGTTTCAAACATGTTTTCTTGTCTCCTTCCTGCCTACAATAATGAAGCAAAATTTTTCCAGGTACAAAACACAGAAACCTGTGTATCATTCCTGACTTCCTCCTCTCCCAACATCCAATTGATTGTCAACATTCTTTAGCTCCAAATGCACCTTATCTCTGTTGAATTCTTTCTATAACTAACTGCAAGTACCCACAATTCACATTCAAATATTTCTCACCTGGATAGCTGCAAGTACTTTCTTACTCATTACTGCCTTTTCCTAACTTATTCCATCTCTTACGCATTATTCCTCCATCAAGGTGGTTTATTATATTTCTGGCATAGAAACCTGATAATATTTGTACTCAAATCTAAATTTTATCGATAATTTTTCATTTTTGATGTGTGATTATAATACCATCATCTGAAGGGCTCTTGATTAACTGACTTCTGCCAACATCTCCAACAACAGTGAGCTTTCTCTACTTTCAGTAGTTACTATGCCACTTGATGCTAAACTTCTAATATACCTGAGCCACAACTCATAAATTCTCCCTGTTCATGCCTATGTCCACCTATTCACTCACTTTGGAGTTCATTAAAAGGGTATCTTTAGTAATAGTTCCAAAGTGTTCTTCACAGCAAATTGTACTTCTCTCACTAAAGAGCTTGCCATACAATGTATATTTTATTGTCTACAATTTAATATAGATGTACAATTTGATGTACATCAACTATTGAAATATCTAACTTATCTATATCTACCTAAGCTATCATTTCTTTAAACCAATTATGTCAAGCAGAGGGTAATCAATAGAAACATTTGTGGAAGACAAAAGGAACCAATAGGGAAAAAAATGGTACTTGTAAGTTTCCAAGTGTATCAACTAAACAAAATTAAGTGAAAAGATGTCCCCCCAATTTATTTATTACAGACCTACACAAAAAGGTATGTCTGATTTTTTTAAAAGGGTTTTTTCCATTTGAAATACATATAAAATCAATGTAAATTAATTTTGTTGTTACTTTTGAACTTTTGGAATTACATAAAAAATAAAAATGTGAACTCCAATTTCTGAATATCCACTTCCTCTTAGAAGCTCATGTAAATGATGAAAAAGCACACAAAAAGAATAAAGGAAATTATGTACTGATGGGAAAAATAAGCTAAATATTATAGTCCATGTTGCAATAAATCACTGCAAAGTGGTGCTATGATTGTCATAACCCAGGAAGAATAAATACAAATATCAAGGCCATAAAATATGCCCTCTTTTTAGATAGTCATTCTAAATACAACAAGATATATTAAGAATATTATAAGGATTATAACATTAATGTATGATTATTAGGAATATTATGAGAGTTGTAGAGTTACAACAATTTAAATATAATGTAGTTTCCTGAAAGCCAGTACTGAGTACTAAAACCCATCTGCAAGTAATTTATTAAGACAGTTTCTAGAGAAACCAGTCAGGAGGTGACTTTGAAAGATACAGAAAAGAGAAATAAATCAAGAAAGGCAATATTTCCAGCAATATACTAGCTTTTACCTCCTTTTACAATTGTACTGTAGATCAAGACTTAGAGCATGAATAAAGGTTGTCTCTGATGCAAAGGCAGTTGGCTTTTATACTATACCAAACTATGATGTTAGGGAATAAATTACTGAACTCGTTATGCTTTCTGATTGTAAGCAAATATCTCCCATAGCTCAGGAGCAGTATTTTAAGAGTTTTATAATGAAAGGCCTTTGGAGGTAAAGAAAATTAAGTTTAAGAAGGGGCATACAAAAATGCTATCCACAAATCTAGGTGAAACTAAACCTTGACTGAAATATTTTTTCATCATAGTGAGATGGGAGAAATGTAAATAAAAATGAATTTGTGGGCATGCAAAACATTCTTGTGATGAATTTTTAAGCAGTCTTTTAAACCATATTTCTA
>RJWT010017558.1:0-19284 GCA_004365215.1 Cuniculus paca | reverse complement strand
CTCCCATCCCTAAATCCCCATCCCATTCTTTCAAAGAACCAACTCTGCTTCATTGAGGCTTTGTGTAGTATTTTTTAGTCTCAATTTCATTGATTTTCATCCTGATCTTTATAGTTCCTTTTGTTCTATTAGATGCTTTATTAGATCTAAAAATGTTTTCATCTTTCTTGAGATGTATTATTAAATTATTTGTTTAAGAGCACTCTTTTCTTTTTATGTGTGGATTTACAGCTCTATCTTTCCCTATTAGGAGTACATTCATTGTGTCTCGCAGGTTTGGGTATGTTGTGCTTCTATTGTTGTTTGATTCCAGAAACATGTTTATTTCTTCCATGATTTCTTCTGTGATCAGTAACCTATTAATCTCCATATGTCTGCATCTTTTCCATGTCTTCTTTTCTATTGAATTCTAGCTTTATTTCATTATAACCTGATAGTATGCAGATTATTTCAATTCATTTTTTATTTAACCATGCTTTATAGTTTAAGATATAGTTGATTTTGGAAAAAGTATCTTGTGCGTATCTTCTTGAGTGAAACACTGTTGGTAACTGTGTCGTGTATTTGTTCAATAGTGTGATTTAACTTGGATATCTCTTTGTTAACTCTTTGTCTGGATGACCTGTCTAATTGTGAGGGTGGGGTATAGAAGTCCCCCACTTTGACTGTAATGGTGTCTCTCTGTCCTTTGAAATCCGATAGTTTATATTCTATGAAATTGGATGTGCCAAAATTTGGTGCATACATATTTACAATGGTTCTCTTTTGCTTCTGAATTGTTCTTTTTGCAAGAATGTAGTGAGTATTTTTGTCTCTTCTAACCAGTTTTGACCTGACCATTTTTGTCTCTTCTAACCAATTTTGGCCAGCTATGTCTGAAAAATAAGATAATCTCTTCTGCTTATTTTCAGTCTCCAGTTGAATGCAGTATCATTCTCCATCCTTTCACTTTCAACCTATGCAGTAGTTAATTTTGTATGATGTCTATCTCCTGGAGGCCAACTGTTTGCATTGTCTGTTTTTGCCCAGTCTGCCAGTCTGTGGGCTCTGACTGGGGAGCTAAGGCCATTGACATTAAGAGTTTTATTGTAAGGTATTTATTGAACCCTGTCATTCCATTATTTTTCCAGTGCTTATTCTTATGATTTGTTTAAGAATACATTCACAGTTTAGTAGATAGCCACTCTCACAGTTAGGTATACGCTTTCCTTTGGGTTCTGTGGGACAGATAACATTTTTTCCTCTAAGATTCATTCAAGTATTTTCCACAGTGCTGATTAAGCAGTCATGTATTTCTTTAGGATTTCTTTGTCATGAATAGACTTTAATTTTCTGTCAATTTTGAAGGCTAATTTTTCAGGATATAAAAGTTTGGGTTGAAGATTGTTTCCTTTTAGGACTCGAAAAACTTCACTACAGGCTCTCTTCGCCTTTAAGTTGTGTGCTGAGAAATCCAGTTATTCACATGGACTTATCTTTATGGAATACTTGCTGCTTTTCTCCAGTGGCTCTCAATATTCTCTACTTTTATTTAATTTCTGGAAATTTGATTATTATTTTCGTGGAAAGCTTCTTTTCTGGTCATGGCTATTTGAGTTTCTATGTACCTCTTGTACTTGAATATTGTATTCTTTCCCTAGATTTGGAACATTTTCTGCTATGATTTTTAACAAGTAAATACTTAATATCTTTTGAATTATCCTCTAATTTTCCTTTATTTGTATAATTTTGAGGATGTTTTCTTGAGTCATGTAGTATCTGCTAGTTCCAGCTTGCGTGATGTTATGTCATTTTTAGGGTGTCATTGAATTGATGATCTACTACATCCATCTTGTCCTCTATGTCTGACCCTCTGGTCCTCACACTGGTCACTTCTGCCATCCATGCATTTCACTGAATTTTTCATATCATCTATTTCTTTTTATGTTTTCTAATTCTTTACCAAAGTGGTCATTTATATCTTGTATTAGCTTCCTTAATGCAAGTATGTAATGCTTGTTTCTTCTTTAAATTCATCAAACATTTGATTGATAAAATCATGACCTGTTTAATGGAATACTCTTTGAGATCATTAAATATCTTATAAATTTTTTCATTATGTTTTTTCTTTTATGTCTTCAAATATTTTGAGCATTTGATTCCAGAGTTTTTCGCCTATAGCATAGCTTCCTCTACATCACTATCTTGAGATCAGCTTTTGGGAAGCTAGGGGTTGAGGATGGTATCTTATTGCCTTCCTTTCCCATGTTATTTCTGCACTGTGGGTTGAAGATCAGTCAGGATCAACAAACTCAGTCACTATTGTAGAGACCTCTGTTGTTGGGTTCTATCTCCCTGTTATATATCTTTGTGTTTGTTGATGTTTCAGTGTTTATAGATCCTCTTCAACCTATTCGATATAACATTTGGGAGTTGTCTTAGTGTCTAACCTCCATGTGGGGGGCTTGAGTCCCAGCATCCCTTCTGTTTTCAGAGACAGGCCCTCTTCCCCAGGAGCTGAGGTTAGCATTGAAGACTGGCTTATTCTTTTCTATGTGTTGTTTTTACCTTCATCACTTTCTCTGTAACTTCTCATTTTCCTCTCAGATCTTTTTTGCTTCTCTAAGTTGTTTTCTGCTGTCTCCACATAAACAGTTTAATTATAACCTTTGTAAAGAGGCTTCCTCTGATGACCCATGAAGCAATAATTTCACCTCCATCTTCATTCCCAAAGCACAGGATCTGTTCTTTTCTATGACATGTTTTATGCCTTATTTGCTCAGAGCAATTTTGATTTAAGGCTGCAAGCTCCTAAATGGCATTCTCCACCTAATGTGTGCCTTCCATAACACCTACCTCCATGCTGGCAAATGGCAATTAGATATCACTCTGTTTTAAAGTTTGAAATATAAACCTCATCCACACATTGTTTGAAGCTTAGTTAACAAAGAATGAGTCATCTCTAAGGAAGACAAGTTTCTTATTTATGTAGAGTATTATTTTTAAAAAACACTGCATCTTGATTTCTGCAAGACATTTGACAAGGTTATATGCAATGCACTTTTGGAGAACTTAGTGAAATGTAAGCCAAGTGGTATTATAGTTGCATGAATGTATAGTGCTTTGAACAATCACAATGTCCTGATAAATGCCTCAAAGACAATGTGTGAAATTTTCTAAAGGCATGTCAGGTCTCTGACATTGATCTTTACATATGACACTTTGTGTGTGTGTGTGTGTGTGTGTGTGTGTGTGAAAATGCATTTATTTTTCTCACTAATCTATGAGTTCATTTGGGCGATGTTGTCTGAGCTTGACTAAATTTGGCTCTGAGCTGAGGACTCCTATACTTTATATCAACAAATGATACAGGGTTTGTCAGAGTTCAGTCACATTTGTAAATTATAGAAACTAGTAAAAAGAGTTAAGGTATTTTCTGGTAGAATCCAGAGTCAAAATGTCCTTCACAAATTAAGCAACTGACTGAAAGCCATTAAATATATGCAAGAGAAGTCAATGTGAAGGCCAGTATCTAGATTGAGTAGTTATTTACACAGTAAGCTCCTGACTTACAAATCAGTTCTATTCAGGGAGAACACTGGTTAAGTTAGATTTGTTCATAATTTGACAAAGTGAGTCTTATACAGTACACTTGTGAATCTTCTACAGCATACCTGTGAAAGTTTACAACTTGGATGTTCTTAAATTGAATACTTACTGTATTAATGTAGAATAGCTATGATCAGCTGGCTTCTTATCTAACTATACAAACAAAGATTTACACAGTAGACTGAGTCAATATCATTCCTAAGAAACAAACCAGAATCATGAAAAATACAGTTGAATACATCATTAGAAGGCATTAATAGATATTAAATTTATTCTTTTGAGAACCAGATTCCAGATATCCACTCTTTAGTATTTCCCAGCTCTACACCATTAGTCCAGTCGGTCCTGAGAGGGCATCTTACACACATACTGGTGACTAGAGTCAACTTGTTTTCTGTTACTCCATGGCAATCCTTCATTATGGCTCTACGTTACCTATGGTTCACCTTATATCCCACCAATGCGGGCATAACATTGCACTGAAGCCCTTTCCTGTTTCCTCTCTCCTCCATGTACAGCTGTTCCAGAGCTCAGCTCAAGTAGTGACATTAGTACTGTGCTTCAGCCCTCATGAAGAAGGTTCTCCACTTACTTAGTTTCATAGATCATATAACACGGCTGTCTCTTGCTTTCAGTGCCTAGGAAATTATAGCCCCTGAGCGACATGGTTATTCAGGTCAGAGAGGGGTCCTGAACTTTACAGGTTAGTGACAGCTGTCTAACATACCGACATCTGATTCTGGCCTTTTGTTCTTGCACAAGACTTTAAGGGTTATGCTTCCCTTCAGGATCTCCATGCAGCTAGATCTATCATGCATGCCCTTGTAGGTCTGGATTCTAGGACAGGCTCAAGATACATTCATTTTCCTACATATGGCTTGCTTATCTTACCTTATAGCACAGTAATACACTATTGTGTGTACATACTACATTTTCTTTATTCATTCTTCTGTGGGCATATATGCTACTTCTAAGATTTGGCAATTATGAATTATCCTACTATAAACATGGTATGCGTGTGTCACTGTAATCTGATGTCCTTAACTCTTCCAGGAAGATAGCGACAAGGGAAATAGCTAGGTTAAGTGAAATTTCTAGTTTTAGTTTCTTGAGGAAACTCCATGCTGATTTTCATAATGGTTGTATTAATTTTCATTTCCACCAACAACAGAGAAGAGTTCCTTTTCCCCTTGCAGTCTTGCCAACACTTGTTATTATTTGATCTCTTGACGATAGCCATTCTTTATGGAGTAAGATAGGATCTCAGTGTCACTTTAATTTGCAATTTTCTAATAGTTATAAATGTTGAACATTTTCCCATGTATCTATAGGCACTTCATCAAAACACTGTTTCTTTGAGAAAAAAATATTGACAGTATTATGATGAATTCTATCATCACCCTAGCTCTCTGTTGGTCATAGAAGACTCTACTAAACTGTTTTCAGAGCCACTTAAGAGCCCATGACAATGTTTATGTAAGTAAACATGGGTAGATTCTATGTAGCTTCAGTTGGCAAGCACAGAGGTACAGAAATCACAGGAAAAAAATTACTCAGATTTTAGTCTGTCTAATTACAGATTAAACTCTTATATAACTATATCCCTTAGATTTCTGCAGAACTTTCTGGTTGATGTCTTTCTTTGTAGATGAGGACACAAATGCAGGCAGGCAAAGTGAAATCCAACTCCCCTTAGAAAGTATCAGTGACGCACTAAAACTGAAGTCCTGACTCACTGTCTAGTGCTGTTTTCCCGGTCTTTGTCAAGCAGAGCCCCAGCTGGCAAGGATACTATAACAGGGTCATCATAACAGGAATTCTCAAATTCTGTGCTAAAAGACTACTTTTTCTTCAAACATCTCCAGGCCCAGTAATTTTGTTCTATACTCATATGTTTACCATGCACCTGGTTATCCTGCAATATCAAATTCTGTAAGGTTTGCTTTGAGTTTCCCTACATTTCTCCAACAGAGAACTGGAACTTTTTGTTTTTTAAGTGGATGAATGTCTACAAGTTAGATATCATTCCAATGCCAGTTTAATGACACCTATGGTGGCTTTCTTCTTTAAATTTCTATTCGAAGATACATTTGATCAGTTGTGCTATGGCACCATCTTAAGAATTTCCTTTGCAAATACTCTTTATCCCCAGAGAGGTGGGCAGCTTCCATGATACCCATAGATGTTCCTAACCTCCCAGCAACAAGCTGTGCTCCAATCCCTTCTGCTCGAGTGTGGGTTACATTCATTTACTCATTTCTAATAAGCAGAGTGCCGCAGAAGTCATGGAAAGTCTTCTATGAAACTAGCTCTGATCCTAGCTCTGGAGGCAGTGATGTGAGCAGTGCTATGGGGAGACCTACAGGAGAAGCAACTGCTGTATCGAGCAAAGTTAGTGAGCCACAGAGACTCCCTCCCAGCTCCCGTGAGAGTGACCTCCCCCAGCTGTGCCTGCAGACAGCAGCAGCTCTGGCCAGCACTGAGGACAGCCTCGTGAGAGACTCTGGGTTTCAGCAGGCCCTCAGCATAAGCCAGGCCTGGTATCGTGACTCAGAGAAGCTGTGAGATAATAAGCGTTTAATGTTTTATATCACTCAGCTTCAGGCAATTTGTTATACAGCAAAAAGTAACTAATAGCCAAGCAGTGGTGTCATTAATATCAACAATCAGCATAAGTAAGTGAACTTTAGCTCCCCAGATGAAAAGCAGGAAATAAGAAACCTTATCTATTGAGACCATGAATAGCAGAGACTTTTCAAGAGTGATGTCCACATTCTCCACCTGCAGGTACAGTGGCTGCTGATGCTCATAGCCTCCCTGCTCTTGGACTTTCCAAAACTTCAGGGAATGTGAACTCCCGAGGTTATACCCTCCACATGGAGGGGTAGGATGGGAAGGGAGAGGTTACTGTGCCATGACCGAATAGTGAAAGGACGCAGGATTCTGGGACCACTCAGAGGTTCACTCCAGCTCCAGAACTTCTCATAGGCTCAGTAGAGACCTCCAACGCAATGGAATTGGACCTACTTTTCTCTTGCCCTTCACTGCCACCTCCATTCCTTACAGACATATCTCCCAGGAGCCTCCCAGTAACCTGTGGAATGCAGCTCCCCACATCAGTCTGATTCCAAAAACCTTCATCTAGGGTACTCTTTTTCTGGTTGAATTTTTTTCTGGGACATTTTGTGACAAACATACCCTTAAATAGGGAGTTACATTTCTCTGTAATAGCTCAATGGAAGCTGAGCAAGGAGATACATGCGTATAGTTTCAACACTCTGGGATGCTGAGGCAGAAGGATCACAAATTCCAGTCCAGTCTGGGCAGCTGAGTGACTTAGTAAGTCCATCTATCAAAATAAAAATAAATAAATAAATACCATTGCAGATATATCTTAATACAAAGATCTTGAATTCAGTCCCCACAGGTGAAAAAAGAGAGAGAAAGAAGAAAGAAAGAAAAGAAAGAAAGAAAGAAAGAAAGAAAGAAAGAAAGAAAGAAAGAAAGAAAGAGAGAGAGAGAGAGGAAGAGAGAAAGAGAGGAAGAGAGAGAAAGAGAGAAAGAGAGAAAGAGAGAAAGAGAGAAAGAGAGAAAGAGAGAAAGAGAGAAAGAGAGAAAGAGAGAAAGAGAGAAAGTTATCTCTGCTTTCTGGGATGAAAGTCCCAATGTCACCGTCTTCATCTCTGTTAGCAGGACCCCCTATGCCTATGCTAGCAGCTCAGTGGTCCTGAGTTTAGCCTCACACAGCTGGAGAAATGAAGAGGACAAGTGAGTTGGGTGGCCTCCTTGTTGGTGTTCTCATAGCTCTAGTCCAGTCCAGCAGATGAGGCAAAGCCATTGCAGACCCCATGCTTGTCTTGGCTGTGCCACAGCAGCCCCACCAAGTTGAAGGCTCCAGAGGGGACTTACACCAGCCTGAGGAAACTGACAAAACTGTGGGCAAGCTGCTCTCACTCCCCGCACTTCCTGCTACGTAAGTCTGTTGGTCTCTACCAAACACTTTTTTGTGAGACACATTGTGAGATCATCTCCTATCTCTTTAACTGAAAATAAAAATAAAATGAGGGTTGAAAGGAGTACATATCTTTTGAATACTAACCACCGAATGCTTACAATATTCCAAGGATTTCTGAAAATTATCCCCATCAGCACGTAAGAAAAATAAAGTTGAGAAAATATGAGTAACTTGGATATTATCCCATAAACTAAACATAGTCTGAGAAAAGAAATTCAAAACTAGAATATAATGCAAAGGGCCAGAGTGTCCTTTTGCAGTCCTGCTGTAATACCATCTAACAAGCCCACCCAAGACTATTTAATCATATAAGGCAGGAGTTGGCACCTAAGGCGTGTGAGTCAAGCATGGCACATAGCATGGTTTTGTAAAGAAAGTTTTATTGAAATACAGATATCTTCATCCATTTATTTATTATCTATGGCCTCTTTGGTGCTTCAGTGGTAGAGCTGAGTAATTGCAACAGAGATGTTATGGCTGAAAGTCTTGGGCCTTTTTCAGAAAACATTTGTCCTCTATTTGAATGACAAGTTATCTTGAACCGTTGCCCCATCTTGAAGTTATTTGTTAACTGACCGAATTTTTGTCTCACAGAAAGGTAAATGATTTGTGCAGTAAAATATATTAATAAATAACTAGGTAATCCCAAATATTTCATGTTTTGGCCTGTGGGGTCCTAATCAGTTTTCTATGTAACCTAACAATTTTATTCCAACATTATTTTGGTGGGTATACAGAGTCAGTCTCTGAATCTGCTTCACACCTTCTTGACTTGATCATTAGTATGTTACATGACTTCTTGCTTATACTGGCTTTTTGTTGATATTATATTAATATTCTTAAATTTGTGAAAATTACCATTTGATACAGGCAGGCCTGTGATGTGAAAACAAAAATGTCTGGTTTTAAAAACCTGCTTTCTTTTTGCTGCCTTTACATTTGTGGAAATTAAAAATTAGGCATGTTGACGAGCCCTCTCTCGGTAATGTTAAAATGGTAGAGCAAGAGATCGTGAAGTTGCTTCTCCTTTTGTGGAGTGTGAGTTCTTTGGCCAAGAGTTCTTATATAAGTCTAATAAACACATCTTAAGAAATAGCTTCATGCAATGACAGTGAGAAATAAGCATGTTTCCTGTCAAGCCTCAGCAAGTAGAAATCGATTTGGAAAACAAATCAAATGACTCAGCTCTTTTTGTTGTTGTTTCACTTTGCTTACTCAAAACATTACCAGAATCTAAAATCCTTCTAATCTCCCGGGTTCACCTGGATGGGGAGGAAAGAAAATAGTCTTTTGAAAAACATCTTGTTATTGAACAATACCCAGAGTTTGGTAAACAAAAGACCAGACAATCGTTGGTATAACCAAGGTACTTTAAATTTCTTTTGACCAGCATCAAGTGAGTTAGAATTGCCCTGTTCTGTAAAGTCAGGATTATGACCATTACATTGTAGACTTGCAAGAATTCAAAATAATATGTACAAATTGACCAAATGTGTGTGTGTAATTTTCCCTTGCATTTAATTGAGTGCCATCATACACCCAAGTATATATACCATCTTGGTATAGTCCACCAAATTTGGACGGCACACCTAAGTTTATCAGAAGGTTTAAAATATACTTTAACAGAGGGCTTGAAGGCAATCTGTGGTTTCTCACACTCAGCCAGAAATTTCTCATAGACTATAGTGTTCTTGTTCTGTTGATTCCAAGATAGGGTGCATGCCTCAGCACATTAATACCTAATCTGATCATTTCTATACCTGGGTTCCTGGACTTAAAACAGATCATGAAAACTTTCTCACTCTGCCCTTTCATTCACAGGGTAAACTTTATGTTTTTTTTTTCTTATTGCTAAGAATAAATCTATCAGATTTGTCATTCCCAAGTCATCTGCAGAATAAAAATGTTTCCAAACCACCCACAAACTCTCAGCATATGCTCACTTGTGTTTTACTAAAATGCAAAAGTCTACAAAACTTCTTCTTTTCTTCCTGGACTACTTTCTTGCGTACATTGTTGACTCTTTAGTTGCTGAGAGAACTTATGCCTACTTTTTGCTTGACAGAAACCTGGCAGCCTCTATATTAGGTAGCTATTTGTATGCGATTCTTGTTGTCCACTTCAGCTTTTCTCTCAAATGCACCATTCTGGTCTGTGCCCCAACTCTAGAATGCGGTCTTTTGTACCATAAAACAGAAAACCAGTAGTCTCCAGGATTTCTGCCTTGGCCATCCACACCAGTGCTGTGAGAAGCAAAGTTGACTGCCATGTCAGCTGATTTTATTCTTTAATGGCTCTCACTCTGAACTATCCCTAAGGGATTTAAAATACTGAGAAGAGTGGCTGTGATTCTCTTATTGGTTCTGCTTTCCATTGTGAACAGAGGAAGACAGCTACCTTTTCTTGATTCCCTGTCAATGATTTAACATGTGTTATCTCAGTTTATCATCACCCAATCTGGAAAAATAAGTTATTATTTCTAGTGTATAGTTTGGAAGTGAAGGAACAGAAACTCAGAAGGCTTAAGGAAATCATCTTGAGTCCCAGATAGCAGGAGGAGAAGTGGTGTGCTAATTTAGGCAGAATCTAAAGTTGATATATTTGCTCCATTTCAGGACATCGCTTTACAAATTTTAGAGAACATAAAATCGTCAGACAGTGTGTTAGACAACATATTCCCTGGTGTTTCAGTATGTTTGAAGCAAGCCCCAAGTATGTGTTCTCTGGGATTCAGATGGTCTTGTGTGTGGACCACACTTTGAGAAGCACTGTACTAAACTCTTGCTTTAGTAAGTGTACTTTCAAAATCTCATGGCTGGCCTCCAAATCTCAGAAATAAGTTCTTAAATTTCCACCATTGTGCTTACAATTGATTGTAAACTCAGTAGGCTGAATATCCATTAAGGGAAAGAGATATTGCCCAATCACGCGGGGGTGTTAATAATAGTATTTTAGAATTTGAAGAGACCTTAGAGATTGTCTAATTCAATCTCTTTGTGTTACAAAAGAGCAACCATGACTTGTTCAAATTTATTGGAGAAATAAATTTTGAGATTCAATAAAGTTGTCAGGAACACAGTTGATAGTTGCTCCAGTCATCCATTTCTGGCCAACTCAACCCTTCTAAAACCACAGCAGGGCAGTTTGGCCTATGTAATTAGGAGAGGCCACCTCCCAATAGCTTGGGCAAATAGACATTTGTGAACCAGCCTTCTCATTCATACGCCAACCGAAGAACATACGTGGGCCGGGATGTCAGTTCTTCTCAGAAATTGATCATTGACTCTCTTTGGTTCTATGAGTAGGCAGAGAAATCTGCATCCATACAAGTTATGGGAACTTCGTTGTGTTTTTCCTGAAATGAGTCCAGATATCCTAACTCAGAGAGAATTTCACATACCTGCTTGCTTTAAAGTAACCCTGCCCAGACCCCAACTCAACATACCCATAATTCCTCTGTAGTTTCTCCTACTTAGACTTGCTAAATTGTATCCAAGTAGGTAAAGAAAAACTCACGTATATTCTATAATAAATCCAGGATAATAATATTTTTTATGAACGAGCTAATTTGAATGGGCTTTGTGCTTCTCAGTTGCTCAAGTTCCCAGGTAATACTTTGGTGATGTATTTTTATTTCAGGAGATTGGATAGTGAATGCCATTGCAGGACTCACCTGAGTTGTCAAACAGGGAAAAGAAGGAGAGTAAATTCAAATAAGGGGTTAACAAAGTCCATTATGTTAGACCTATGTTTGAGGAGATTTTCTAGGATGCCAGTAATCTCTAAACACGGGAATGGGATCATGGAGTTGGCCTGGCTGATTTTGACAAATAGAAAAATAGAACTTAATTTCACGATGCAATGGACACTTTACATCTGATGTCAAATTGCTAGACAGTTGCTGAGAATTTTTTAATAATGATGACCTTCATGGAAAAACTAGGGAATAAGGGATCATGGTATGAGAGGGATGTTTATGTTTACTGCATAACTATTGAGAACTATTCATAGTTTTAACATTTAAATATATTACTATTTCCAACAAAGGAAAACCAACATTTTATTTTTACTGATGTGTAACTACAGTTGCAGTAATGTAAGATAAGGTGCTTAATATGATTACTGCCAAGGAGACATCACTAGTCTCCTAACGATGCAGGGATACCAGCGTCTAGGACTGAATTTTAAGCATCTATGAGATCCCACCAGAGGCACTGTAAGGTATTAAAATACTAAACTTTAGAAAGATATGGCACATGCTTATGCAAAAATGACTATTGAGATGATATCTAGAAATGTGTGATACTTCTACAGGCCAGAACAAAGGGAGCTTCAGCCTACACAAGAGGGGAGTGCCATAAGGATTATGGTCCAGCAGGAAGGAGACAGAGTTTATATAAATCCTTGAAGGCTAGATGGGCCATCAGGACGGATGGGTGGAAATAAGTGAAGATAGGGAGGCATGAACCCCACCCCATGATTTGTGAGCAACCGTCATGTGGGTTCTCATTACAGTACATTGTTATGCACTGATTGGTAAGAGATTTCTTGGCCCAAATTTGGAGTTTGTGGGAGGGACCTGAGTATCAAAGAAGGAATTGGGAATTTGGAAGAAGATATGGATAGTTAGGGTCATGGCAGTAATATGATCACAGTAGTTCTTTTAGGTTGACTATATTATCTGCTGTGTGCATAAGAAGTTTAAGAAAAAGCAACTAGAAGTTGGAACTCTTTCCAGAGGAATTGTAGGGGCTCAGTTATCTTAAGGGACATTTGGGAGAGATTAGGGGAGCGGTGGGATCTTGACACCCTAAATCCTGCCTCCATAACAGCAGCGAACATATGATTTGTCAGGTATGTTGGTCTTCCATTCAATGTGCTATTGGAAACCATTCTTCTCTTAAGAACAGCATTAAATCCATCATCTCAGTGTGAGCCCAGAAGGATCTGACTAAGGCTAGAAATGTGATGGACTGAGAAGTAGGTGTAAAAGGCAATGAAGAAACATAAAAGCTTGACAGCAGTTTGTGACTGGCTGTACACATAGCAGAGAAGAAGGAACTATAAAATATGGCACTGAGGGCTTGTATTATGGTCATTTGATGACTGTTTTTATCTGTACAGAGTTTTTATAATGTTAGAGCAATTCAGTATAAATGTCTTCCAGGAATTTGAGAATGTAAAGTGAAGCCTGGTAGAAGTATGTGAGCAAGAGATGTCATTTTAAAATCTTAAACAGGACAAAGATACAAAAAATGGTTTGCAGACATGTGTTTCAGAAAAGTGTTAGTGAGAAGATGACAATAATTCTAGTAGCTGCAATGTATTGAATATGTATGCCACACCTTGTACACGGATCATTTTCTTTTATCATTAGACACTTTAGGACATGTATATTTTTATTATCATTTCATAACTGAAAGACTTGGCATAGATTAAATCATAACCATTAGTATTCAAATCTTGGCAGTCTGCTTCCAAAGCCTGTGTTTTCTCAGAGGATAAGTACAGGAAGAATTTTAAAGTGGTGCAGGATAAATGGTCAAGAAAACAAAACTTGCAGGTACCATCACTGACCCAGAAGACAGTCTATATCTGCTATAGAACTGGCTTTCATGGCACCATTGTTCACTTACAGAATAAGCAACTGGACACCAATAAAGTATCCATCAATTAGAAGACTGGTGAAATAAAATATGATTCATACATTTGATAGAGCACTATGTAGCAGTCATAAAAAATGGTGAGTCCTGTCTGTATTACTGAACCAGGTAAATGTATTCTTCATGCTGATGAATAGAAGGAACAAATGATGAATCATTTCAATTTCTGTAACATCATTTATATGAATTATAAAAAAGACATTGTTTATGTATTAGAAATATATCTGGGAAGATGATTATTCAAATATGGAACATAGCTACTGAGTTATTTAGGGAAGATGATCACAGAAATTTGGAAGGCTTTTACATTTACTATTTTTTTCCTCTATTACATGAATTTTATAGAATTACTACAAATAACGAAGAAATACAAAATAGATAATAAAGTTATTTTCATTTTGAAACAGAAATAAAGAGTAGCCAAGTTCATTAAATGTTGCAGAGACTTCAAGGGACATGAATACTGAAGGAAAAATTAACTTCGGTCTTGCATGAGATACTGTTCGTTCTCCTCCAGTAGGAGGAGACAAGCCAACTCGTCATTTTTTCGCCCTGTTTCCTGTTTCTTTTTCTATAAAATGTAGTACCAAATTTGAAGCATGATCCTGTTCGAGGGAGGGGCAGCATGCGGCTGATCTTGAGGCTGAAAAGCAACACATATGATGGAACTCAGGAGTCAGAGCATGGCCACCCCACGAAGGTCAGAAAAGTCAACTTTCCAAGCTGAAACCATGGTCTTGTCTGGTTGTTTTCTTTTGTGTGGTAGTGGTACTGGTAGTGGTAGTGGGGTGTGTGTGTGTGTATGTGTGTATTTCAACTTGTTCTGTCTTTGGTCACAAAACAAAGAAAGGACCTTTCATTGCCTTGTTTTCACAAAATATGTTTTCCCGATTTAAAATCAACATTGCCAACTTTGTTTACCAAAATAAATCAGTGTGCAGCAGGACCTTTGAACATTTCATTTTTCAGCCGAATGTTATTATGTGCAAGAATTCCTGTTATAATTAGAGCTTAGACGTTTATAGAATTCGTGGATTAATAAAAACAGAAAATCCTGAGGTGCTCCCACCATGGTCCAGGTCAGATGATCTGAACAGAAGAAAAGGCTGCTCCTTTTGCAGTGCACTCTCCAATCACTCTTGCACATGCTCCAAAGAAAAGAGATCTCTATAGCCATTGGAATCTTATGAAAAGCTCTTAACACTCACTGAAGTGTCACCATTGCAAGACAGGAACAATGACATACTGCAAACTTAGGTAAATGTCATTTTTGAGGAAAAGACGATCCCACTGAATTTTCCTTTTCTTACAGTTACCTTGTAATTTCAGAAGCTTATCATTATTAGCTCAGTTTGATTAAATTGCCTCATAAATTTCATGAAACAAATGTTCAAATGAAGATAACGTAGGAGTTAGCTTCCCAGGTTCGGGAGAAGCAGGCATCACCTTAGAGCTGAGACAAGAATTTCTTTCAGGAGGGAAGCTATGTGCATAATGGACTCTGACATTCAATTACTACAAAAAAAGGAAGGATTTTTTTTATCTACAAATCAATCACTTTGAAGAATTTTGTGATTATGGAAGAGGTGCATCTATGAGGACTGCTGTCCTGCTGAATAACCTTCCACTATAACATTTGCATATTTTTTCATGAAACAAATCCCATGTTATTTATAAACTAACAGTATTGCAGCTATGCAGAGATGTCATTTTCCTTTTGTTTTGTAAAATGATTCCCAGAATCTTGTCTTGGTGAGATTTTTTAGGGCACATACATGGAACCCTTGGAATGGCAGCTGGGGTGACAAGCTCAGCCCAGCCATCCCATGGTTGCTCTGGTGTCACTTAACAGTGAAATAAGCTCCTCATTTTCCCTCACACATTGGGTTTAACTTTGTGATCTGGCTCTCCACTCACCCTTCTAAAACTTTACTCTCTTAAATACAACGTGGAATACCACAGAAAAGAGCAAAGCATGCCTTATGTCTGATATGTGGTTAAGATGGGTGACATAAAAGGAAAGAGACTGAGCGGATTTTTTTGAACATGCCACCAATTCCAAGGACTGATCAGGAGCTTGGCACTGGAGTTAAAGCTGTAGAGTGAAGTTGTCCTATTGCACTACGAGGTGTGATACAACAATATGGTGAATGTTTAAATGTTAAAAATATTCGCGACAGTAAAAGATGCATTGCCATTAATCCTTGTGCAAATACTCCTCCTTGCTTCAAACACATGTATTTTATCACTCTTGTCACTTTCTGAAGCAGTTCTGGGAGTCCTCACTTGTGAGTGTCTCATGAGCTACAAATACAACTATTTGCATGCTGATGCCAAGTGCTATCTAAGGGAAAGACAGACTGATAAAAACATGACAGCAGGTCCTTGTTTACCTTATTCATCAGATTTGGCACCTTGTGACTTTGGTTCTTCCCCAAAGTCAAAATTTCCCTGAAAAGTAAACATTTTGAATTGATTCAGGGCATCAAGGTAAACACAACAGCACAGCAAAAGACACTCATGAAAGAGGACTTCTAGAACTGCTTCAGAAAGTGACCAGAACAATGAAATAAGTGTGCTTGAAGAGAGAGGGACTGTTTTGGAGGCATTGATAGCAATATATCTTCTACTGTAATAATTTCCTTAAATTTAATTATTCACCGTATGTTTTGATCACAGCACATACTATCTGTATGAGATTACCTTGGACTATGTGTCCTACAGGTCTTGCGATGTTTCAGGGAAAAGGCTCCACATACTGGGCTTCCTTGGCATAACTCTTTTACTTTGCCCTTTCCACTCTGTAAGCACAGGTCTTTATTTGGTGTGGTGGTAGAGATGGATGCTCTCATCCTCAGGCCTGACTGTACCACTGAGTCTTCCTTGTTCTGCTCAACAACCATCCAACACAGGAGATTTCCAGGATTCTCCTAACCCATGAACTAAGTCAAGGAACACTTTCTCAGTGCCTCCCTGTGTTTATGTTATCTTCTTTTTGTTCTAGATTCTGCCCTCTGTGGGAAACACATACACACACTCATAGGCTCCTGTTTCATCCACCTTTATTAGTTAATGGTATAGCAAAAACTGCTCCCCCGAGCCAGTATACTTTAGTTTCTTAGTTGCCCAGGTAACAGTTTCTGTTAGAGTTCCTGTTACTACTGTCTCCTAGAAACAGCTGGTCACTATGATGCTTATTATAAAAACCAATCAAAGATAGCCAAGTACTCTACTTCTTGCATACAACCCCATAAAAACCTCCCTACCTGAGTTTTTGGGGCCTGATATTTAGGGAATGATCCTAATTGGTGCCCACCTGATGTTAAATAAATCTGCCTCCAAATCCTGGGTGTTGTTTCAGTGTTTCTGCTTGCCACTGCAATGGATTCATTCTTCTATCACATTGCAGTGTTTGACATGTACTGATTTTGGGGCCAATGGCATTTTAAAGGGTTTGTAATACTTCCTTGGCTTTTGTCAAGCTACATCATTGTTTATATACACTGGCTATCTCCAAAGTTGTGGTTAGTTAAACTTGACTATAACATATTCTAGATCAAATCATTTTTTAAACTTTAAAAACTTAATTTTTTGAAGCGATCACAATTTGTCCTGGGAAAATGCAGCACCAGCTACTTCTGGCAGCTGGCAACCTCTATCATAGTATCCATCACTTAATCCCTCTTGATTTTCCTCCATCATCCCTAATTGCCACCTCCATCTCTGCTCCCCTCCCTTATGTCCTTCATTTCTCTTTCCCTCCCTCTGGTCCTCTATCCTTTCTTCCCTTCTCCACTGCTTCGTCCAGCCTCTGATGCTCTATCTGGTGCTGTTCCTAACCACACATACAATTTACGGAAGCCTTGAAATGTACCAGGTGATGCACTGTGTTCATTACATGAGTAAATTTATTCAATATTCCAATTCCCTTTGCTATATTCCATGAAATTGGCCCTCAAAGATTAAATAGCAAACCCAAAACCATAGATTACATAAGTGGTAGAATTTGAACTTGAGCTACAACCATTTGACACTCGATTCCCTCCATCTGAATAGTTGGATACACTTTTTAAAAAGATACATTTCACTAATTAGGAATCAAATAAATGCAAATTAAAAGATGAACTGTTTGCCTCTATATCTTCTAACCCAATAAGAGAAAGTTTAAAAGAAAAGCTCCATTTTGATATTTGACACTGGTGAATATACACATTTAGAAATTCTTCTGTGGTGGAGAATGTAATTGGCACAGTGATTTGGGGAAATAATTTAATATTATGAAGAACATTTTAAAGCTCCATATGGTTTGGCTCTATCTTTCCTCTTCCAGGAATCTATTCTGAGAAGCCACCAAAATACACATAAAGACTTGTCTGCCGAAACATTATTTTGAGTAGGAAAAACAAGAGGAGGTAATGTAAATGTTTAGCAGTAAGGTAAAGCATGAAAGGTGACAAATGCAAATAATGAAGTGCAGTTTAGCCATTGAAATAATATAGTTTTAACCTTTTTGTTGTGATAAGTAATATGCTCACAGAAAAAGCCCTTAAAAACTGAAGGTACAATTTAATGAGTAACTGTAGAAACACTGCTCATAAATCTATGCCAATCAAGAAATTGTCCAGAAGTCCCAACTGTCCTGATCACTGCTTATTCTCACTTTTCTATCATCTCCCTTTTTACTTTGAGACTAAGGATGTTCCCACATTTGAGCTCTGTGTAAATGAAATCCAATCCGTATTTAATTGTGTCTGGGTTATTTTAGTTACTATCTATCCACTTCATGTATGCCTTGAGTCATTGATGCAATTTGGGTTATTTCCACATTTGGGGCTTTAAAAACAACAGTGCCACTGTGAAATTCATGAATTTCTATCCTAGTGCACTTGAGAACCTAATTTCAAATCTGTTTTACTATCTATACTTATGACATCACATAATCATAGAATCTGTACAATTTCAAATAGACAATCTATTTTCTCAAGAACTGCACCCATTTATTCCTCTAGCAATAGGATTTTGTTTCTTGTTGCTCATTTCTCTTTCCAAATGTGTACACTGTTATTAAAAGTTTGCTTAAATCTTTTGGTTTCTTGAGTTATTTTTCTTTTCTTTATTAATTGGTGGTTGTTCTTCATGTATTCTCAGTAGAAATCATTTTGGCTAATAACCCTAACACTATACATAACTATAAGATACTGTACTATCCTAACTGAAATTTTATATTCAGTTCTAGCCTTAAATCTGGCACTAATATAAGTATGAATCTTCACTATTGACTTAATATTAGCTCTAGTCCTAATACTAACACTAAAATCTAATAGTAGGCCTAAAGCTAGTAAAAACAATTACCCTAATCCTAAATCTAAACCTAATACAAATTAAATATCATCTAAACAGTAGTCTTAAATCTAAAGTTAACTCTCAATCCAAAGATAACGATAGATCTATTTCTAACATCTAGCCTAACCCTAACAATTATCTTAACCTTTACCACTAATTATAAACCTAACACTCCCTTTCTGAAATTATTAAAACTTCATTTTTTATGGTCCTGTGTAAAGTCAATTTTTATCAGTTTCCCATGCAGACTGAAAGGAATGTGAATTTTACAATTGTTGCATTGTACATCACACATGGCTTTTAGGTCAAAATTTGTAAACATATGGTTCAGATGTATTGTATTGATACTTGTACACTTTTCAATCTAAAAAAATTCTCAATGCACTACTTTGGCACTACAATATAGAACGACCCTATTTTGGGTAAAATTTTACTACCTACTCTTCTCCAATTTGCAGGTGTGTGTGTGTGTGTGTGTGTGTGTGTGTGTGTGTGTGCATGTGTGTGATTTGAAGGGGAAGGAAGTAGTAGAGAAAGAAGTTTGACTTACTCTATTGGAACTGTCAGTTGCTACTTGAAAACCGTGGCCAAACAGATAATGAGTTTTGCAAAGCAAATCAGGCTATCCATGACCTGCTAGCCCTACCCAACTAACACACAGAGAAATCCCAGTCA